>JAJOHK020002065.1:0-10521 GCA_022457215.2 Leucocoprinus gongylophorus
ATATATCCAAATCTTCTACAGCTATAGCAATTCCTTTTTCAAATAGTATATAGATTATATCTTGGCACAAATTCTATCTATTAATTTAGATTTACTATGACCATATTTGTTCTCTCTATTTCTTTCACTAGAATAAGCCTTGCTAGTACTTGTTATTGGAGAACTTCTTGCCTTTTGGAGCAGATCTGAGGCTAAGACAATCATTGCTCTTATGTTCCTGTATTCTGCTTTTAAGCTAGAACTTCTATTTTTCTTCTTCCTCTCAGTTTCTCTTTTTCTTGTCTAATTTCTCTCTAATGTTTATCTAAGTTTTTTTGCCTGTTTATACTACTACTTAATGCTTTCAGGTTGGTATTTTAACTCCATGAATTTTTACTAAATTATCCCATTCATATCTTGCTTAAATTCTTTTATCAATGGTCTCTCTTTATATTTGCTGCTTTTAGATATTCTTTTAAACTCTTGTATAAACTTCTCTATTGTCCTATCTTCTTGTTTTACTTTCTTTAGCTCTACTATCTTCATTGTTTTGTTATTCCCTTTTCCAAATTCTTTCTTTAAATCTTCCAAGAACTCTTCTGTTGTTCTATATTCCAAGTTTTCTGCTTTTAAGTTTTCTAAGATATTTTCTTTCTAAATATCTGCTAACTCTTCCTATATATATAATAATACCTACTAAATTTGCTTCTCTACTGCTACTTTTCTTATCTTCATTCTTATAAATTATTTACATGCCATTAGAAACTTTGAAATCTTATTTACTATTCCATTGAATATTTGTAGCTTAACCACTTTTATATTAGACTCTATGTTAGGTCTAGAAACTGCTACCATCCCTTCTGCTGTCAACACTTGTGTTAGAATTGTGAACATTGAGCTTAATTATTTTTTCTTTTTCTTTCTTATTTTTATTTTATTTTCCTTTTATTTTCTATTTTGAGAACTTAGGGTTAGAATTAGTATAATATCATATGTTACTATTACAAATTGTTATATAATATAACTTAGTATCATATATTAGTTATAGTTATATAATACTATTATTGTCACACAATCACATATTATGATTGAACATAGTAGAAGGTCCCAGAAAGAATAATGTTACTATAGCATGTTTGATACATAAGAACAACATATAGTCTTTAGAATGGGTTAATGATATTATAGCATAGATCAATAACTTAGCATATATAAAATAGATAGTTTTGTACTAAGAACTCCACTAAGTTTTTTTGTGTTATTCAATACAAGGTTTTTTCTCATTGATCTACTCTAAGGTCTTTAAGTTATAATAGCTTGTATTTATACCTGTATTACTACAAGCTACTTTTGTTATTGTCAGATAATTGTTTGTAGGTTATGCTAACTCATATTGTAATCAAAAGATAGAGAATTAATAGATGTTGGTAATACTAATAATATTAGAAGTGATGAGGTATAAAGAAAAAAAACAAAACCAGTACTAGTTTTTTTTTCAGATTTGGGTAAGTATTAGTAGGTCTTTTTCAAGTTCTATCTCATACTATCTACTAACTACCTAAATAACCAACTTCTATCCTAATAAAATTGTATACAATTTTGACTTAAGAAAGCTGTTCTACTTTAAATAGAATTTAGAGAACATTTGCTGTTTTTCTACATATACTGATTACAAAGAGACTAGTAGCATAAGATTTCTACTACAAAAGAATTAACTATCATGTCTACAATACACTAGTGAGCTTTGATGCAATATAGATAACTAAGCTTTCTCTACCTAATTAGTATAGGTTTGGCTGTTTCTTCTTGACTAAGAAACAATATTGTCTCTTAGTCAAGAATAAATAAAGAGTAAGTGGAAAGAGCATAGTATTGGATAGTTTCAAAATAGGACTCAAGTTTTAATGTTATGAACTTAAACTCAAGTAATCAAGTAAAAGAAAAAATCTTGTATAGGGTTTACATAAGAAAACTCAATAGAGTTCCAAGTATAAGAATGTCTCTGTCTTATTTAGAGATTTTGAGAGAAAAGCTACTAATTACTATCTTCTATCCTTATATTCTATAGATAATACCCTTCTCATTGCATAATCTCATGCATTTACTTCCATCCTCATTTTTTTGTCTCAATCTAATGCTGTTAATGCTAGTTATTCTGTGAATCACTCTTTTAACTCTTTAAATGTTTTCTCTTGTTTTTTTTATTCATTCCTACTTCTAATTCTTCTTTACTATATTGTACAATGGTCTGGCTATTGCTGCAAAAATATCTCCCACCTTCTCTTCTTCTATCTTTATTCTCTCTAGTTTTATTATCACTTCTAAGAAACCCACTTCTCTGACCTTTTACTTATATTTTTCTAGTTTTATATATAAGTTGTTTTCTGCCAACCTCTTTATTACTTTCTCTACTATTTCATTATGATTTTTCTCCATTTCTGTTCTCACTAACACATCATTTATAAAGTTCACCATCTTTCTAGTATTGATAAGATCCTAAAGAATTTCATTCATTATAGTCTGAATATTACTAGTAAGTTTGTAAGTCTGAAGAATATTACTGTTAGCTCAAATGATCCTTCTAGTGTAGTAAATGTTACTTTCCACTTATCTTTCTTTTTGATCCATATATTATTATATTCCCATTTCAGGTCTATCTTTGTAAATACTTTCTTTGTGCCTATCTTTTCTATAATATCCAAAATAAAAGGTAAAGGATCATTGTTCTTTACTGTCCATTTATTAATATAGTTTTATATTATATGCTTCTTATTGTTCTTCTTTCCTATAAAAAACACAAGCACCATTTGAGATAATTTTGAGGGTTTGATATACTCTTTTCTTAATTGTTCTAATATAAACTTATGTACCTCCTCTTTATTCTCTCATAACAAAGAATATACTTTCCTCTTTCTTAGTACAAACTCTTTCTTTGTATCAATGGTATGATCCCATAATTTTCTTATGAACATTCTTTCACTTTTTGCCAAAAATATAGATTTACTTGTGAAATTTTTCTAGTACCAGCTTTTTTGCCTCTTCTTTATTCCAAATCTCTCATTTCTCTGCTACCTTCTTTATTCTTTCCTTTTTTTATTTTTTCTTTCTTTCTTTTTCTTCTTACTTCTTTTCTACTTCTTTCTTTTGTTCCTTTTCTTTTTGTTTTTTCCATCCTGATTTTCCTTGCTTTGATCTCCACTGCTTTCCACACTTCTCTGAACATCTTATCATCTTCACTTCTTCTGTTTTCCAGTTGATCTCAGGATTATGGTAAGCAAGCCATAACATTTCCAAAATCACATTCTACTTTTGTTTTTTTATTACATCTATCACTGTTCTTTCTCTATATCCCTAATATTTACCACTATCATATGTTCTATTGGTCTCTTCTTATTAGATATTTCATCCACATCCCTTATTGTTGTGGCAACCACTAGACACAATGTCCAATGATCTCACTAATAAGTAAACCTCAAAGAAGAAGTATAATGTGGGAATTCACAAGAGAACTCAACAAGAAGCCTCTTCTTAATTAGAGTCCTATTTATACAAATGGTTCCTGGTCCATGCTACTAATAAATAACTCTACCCTTATGTCCATGCTTCATCCTCATTCCTGCCTTATGTCCTACTTAAGGCCACCATGTGTACTCCAGGTGCCCTAACATCATCTTCCAGACCCTTCCATCAAGTTCTAGGCTTATGACATCACATCATGTGACCTGTCATGTGTCTTCTTCATCGTCCTTCAAAAGAAAATAAAAGAAAAGTAAAGTAAAATTAGAAAAATAAAATAAAATAAAATAAAATAAAAATTGTTAGTGTCCAAATGTCCCATAACACTTATATATATTGATTTTTCTATCTTTTTTAACTTAAACCTCTACTTTCTTATGAACTCTAAACTTATTACTCATCCTGTAGTCCTACTATCCAATAATGCCTTTACTATTACTTTTTCTTGTATATCAATTCTTTCCAGTTCTATCTTGACTATTATTTCTCTTAGTAGTTTCTCATTGTTTAGGTTACAGCAGAATATATTATCTATTACTCTAGAAAGTATTATATATTAAGACTCAATCAAGGAGTATTAAGTCTTACTCCTTATTTAAATTATTGTTTTGTTCATTTTTTCCTTTGTTTATTATTTTCTCTATATTCTGGTCTTCTGCTCTCTCCAATTTTGTCTTCTATTTTTCTATTTCTACAATTTCTTGCTATATATCCAAAATCTCCACAGTTATAGCAGTTTCTATTTCCTCAATCTACTTCTATAGCATATGGATCTCATTTAGATACAAACTCTGCCTGCTAATTTAGGCATATCATAGCCACATTTGTTCTTTTTACTCCCTCTATTGGAATAAACCCTACTAGTACCTATTGTTAAGGAACTTCTTGTCTCTTTAGCCAAACTTGAGACTATAATAGTTATACTATAATAGTTATTGCTATTGTGTTCCTTAATTATTTTGTTTTGGAGCCTAAAGCCCTTGTTCTCTCTTTCCTTCTATTAATCTTTCTTTATCTCTTCTACTCTCCTTTTAATTTCTATCCAAATTGATTGATTGTTCATACCACTAGTCAATTGACTCCAGTTAGTATTCTGACTTCATAAGTCTTCACCAGATAGTGTTATTAATCTCTTCTTATATTTACTTTCCCTTGCTACTTTCCTGAACTCTTGTATAAATTCTTCTATTATTTTTCTACCTTGTTCTAACCTTCTTAACTCTACTACTTTGACTATTTCTTCTTATCTTTTCCCAAATTTCTTTCTTAGATCTGCTAAAAATTCCCCTGCCATCTTATACTTCAAAACTTCTATTTTTAGATCTTCTAAAACATTTTTCTTCTACACATCTGCTAAATTTTCTTGTATGTACAATAAAATCTACTGTATTTGTTTCTCTACTGTATTTTTCCTTATTCTCATCCTAATGAACAATCTACATACTATTATAAATTCTAAAATCTTCTCCAATCTTCTATCAAACACTTATAGCTTGGCTACTTCTATACTTGATCCAGTGTTGGGTCTAGGTACTATTTTTCTTGCTTCTTCTGCTACTAATAGCACTTATATTTGTACTTGCATTGCTACAAGCTGATCTTGTTGCTATTGGATTATTTATTCTAAATTTGTATCATATTAACTTATATTGTATAGTAGTAGTAAAATTAGTGAAGGTAATAATGATAATAGTAGCAGTATCAGAAATGCTCTATAAGTGCTAGTGAGCTCTCTTCTTGTCCTATCTAATACTATTTACTGACTACTTATTTACTAATTATTGCTCTAATCAAATTAGTATACAAATAGCTTTAAGTAGGGAATACCTATTCTAAATGAGGCTTGTAGAAAAGGAGACTTTACTATTCTTTTGTATGAATAGATCACAAGAGAATCTATGGTACAAGACTTTTATATAAAAATATTATCTACCATGTTTATACAAAGTAATACATTTATCTATACTAATAGGCTTTGATATAACTAAACAGCCAGGTTTCTCCTATCTAACTAGTATACTTCTTAAGCCTAAGACCTAGCTGTTCTTCTTAACTAGAAGATAGTGCTATTCCCCAGTCAAGAATAATGAAAAAAGTAAGTAAGAAAATTTTAGAGTTGGTTAATAAGAAAAACTTTATATTGAATTAACACAAGAGAACTTGATAGAAAACTTTATATAAGATTGTCTATCTTATATACCTAAGACTAATGGTCTATACTCTACTACTTTAGCCTATCCTAAATAACTATATATCTATCTTAAGGTCAATATATATATGATATGTTGTATAATATTATTCTTTCTAGAACTTTCTATCATCTTCTATTATAATATATGATCTTGTAATAGTATAATAATGATAGTGTTGTGTGACAGTACTGATAAGTTACATTGTGTGACAATTTGCACAACATCATGTTAAACCTTAATTCTAGTTTTCAAATAAAAATAAATAAAAACTAAGTCTAACTTTTGCAACTCTAATAGCTGAAGTCTTAGATATAGACAGAACTCTATATAAGTATTCTATAATAAATTCTAGATCCAAATATTTATGAAGAGATTTATTCTATTAATTGTTTTTATATAAATATCCATACTCAATTACTCACAATTATTCTTATAATACTTGGTTGCCAACAGAATATATTATAATATCAATATGAATTATTTCTTGATAAAATCAAAGAAATATTTCTAAAGTTATCTTCTTAGAAAGTCTTGGAAATCTATAAGATTTTAAAAAATATTAAAAAAAACTAAAGATTAATATAACAACTAAAAATCTATTGAAAAAGCAAATAATTATACTAAAAAGTACTTTGAAAAAGTCATGATAAAATCAAATACATATATAGCAAATATTAACAAACTATTAAAAGAGGTTAATACAGTATAAAGTACATATATAGCACCAGCCAGATATTAAAGCTAAGCTTAACATTGTGCACTTTTAGCATAACTGGTTTAGTGGCTAGTCTATTCCTAACACTAAATATAATAGAAAAATATATGAAAGAGTTTAATAATGTTAATATAATCAATGCTATAAGCCCAAGAGTTCTTCAATCTAAATCTTATCTCAAGATTCTAGGCATTTCTTACTTTGTTAAAAATACTAATCTTTCTATTATTTTAGATATTATTGAAAGTGTTATTAAGAGCACTTATATCTTAAATGACATAGTTTTGACCTCTTATTCTCAAGTTATCAAGATATCATCTAAATCTAATATAGTTATAATATAAATCAACATTTGAAACTTAAAAAATAGTACTGATGCTAAATGCCTTATTAATAGGTATTTTAATGTAAAATGTTATATTATCATAATTAGAGAAATAAACATGAACTCTAGCATTTCTTAATATAAGACTTGTTAGAAATAGAACCATATTATATTTATGTATTATATATATAAAGTAAAATATTAAAAATATAAGGGTTTATACAAATTAGAACACCATAGAGAAATAGTATATATCAAGATCACAGAAAGTAAACTTAGTTTCTTTTTATTTTCTTTTTTTATTTTTATTTTCTCTTGATTTATTTTCCATTATTTTTCTATTTTTAGAACTCTAAGGTTAGGGTTAGAAGTGATCAGTCATGCTGTCACATCAGTCACATCTGATAGTGTGATCCCAACATTGATCATAGAACTTAAGAGAAAAGAATAGAAAGTTCTAAAACAAAGTAATATCATATAACATAGACACCACATGTTGACCTCATGTCTTACACATGGTTATTTAGGATAGGGTGTACAGTACTTAGCATGGACCATCAGTAGGAGTATATAAGGTAGACTATTTTGTAAAAGAGCTCTCTATCGAGTTTTCTTGTGTTTCTCTAATACAAAAGTTGTTTTTTTATCCAACTCCAAGAATCTAAGATCATAATAGTATAGTATTGCAAAGCTAACTTCAAGACAAGCCCTTCAATACTCAAAACAAAGAAAGAAGAACTATATACTCATTCTTTTAAATGTATCAACTGTAAGAATAAATATCAGATAAATAGTAATAATTATCTATTTTGGAAATACAAGTTAAATAGAGATTGGAACAACAAAAAATTACAAGAGCTCTAAGAAATCAGAGCCAACTCAATTCACTTAGCTATAAATAGGATAAAATAATGATTTTAAAATTCCTAAAAATCCTTGCATATATTTACAAGAATAGACTTCTAACTGATACTTTATTAGAAAACAACAAAGACTTCAACATTCTTTTTATTCAAGAACCTCTTTGGTCAATTATTTACAGTATTCAAAAAAAGAGATCATAAGTATTCTCAATTATTTATTGTGAATCATATTTTTAAAAATATTAAATACTAAGAATAAACATCTAAGAGTTCTTACTTATATAATACTGATTAGATTATGTTTTTTGTTTAGAAGAGATATTTTAAATTACAGGAATATTAATTTTCTTTTATTTTTCAATTGTAACTTTATATACTTTTTTATTAATCTCTATTCAAATGACTAACAATTAGCCTTAAAACATCTAAAAATCAACCTATGAGAGAATCTCACTTATTAAGCTAGATAAGTGTTCTAGAAGCTAATATTCAGATAAGAGTAGATCTACTTATACAAGCTCCTATATATATTATAGAAGATAGTTTGTTACATGGTACAGTACTTACAATATAGATAATTATCTAATAAGGTCTAAGTATAATAATTAACAAAAGAAAAAGAGACTGATAGACATATAGTAATAGATTAAGAGATGTAGATAAGATTACCACTGATAGTATTATATAAGAATTACCTTAGAAAAATACAATGCTATTGCTCATAAATAGCAGATGTATTTTCAAGCTTTAGAATACAAAGGAAGAAATTTTCTCAACTTAAATGATGACAATAATCAATCTATTCATCCAATATATTCCAAAGATAGTGCTTGGCTAAAGTATTTTAGCTTTTCAAACTCAATTTGTACATATATCACAAGACTAATCATGAATCACACTCCTATTAGTAAATATAAGCTTAGGTTCTTTCCTATAAAACTCTTTATATATATATGCAGATATTATTTTATTAAATCAAGAAGGCACATTCTATTTGATTGCACATAATATATTAAGTCTTAGAATCTTAAGAGAAAATCTCTTAAGAATGTTCTTACATTTCTAGAGTTCAATTCTGAAGTGTTTTACTTTCAGAAAAACATTTCTTAGGTTAGTTAGTATAGTTTATGTTGCTTACTTTTATTTTTTCTTCTTCTATTACTCTTTTTCTTTTCTTTTTAATTAAGTAATTATATTGTGTAGTTATCACAGTCTACCACTATATCTCATGTAATAAATTGTTGATTTAAAAAAATAATAATGTTATACTATATGTTAATAACATATAATATATATGTTCTTTAGAATAGGCTAGATTTAGTATAGTACAGACTATTAGCCAAGTGTATATTTTGTTTTAATACTTTGAGACTTGAATTGTAATATTAGAACTTGATATCCATTTCTTGTGACTACCCCATACTAGGCCTTTTCTATATCACGGAATAAATTACTCACTTGTTTGTGATATCTGAACCTTAGATGTACTTTTAGAGGTTTAAGAGTGATTCAGAAGTTTAATAATAATGACAATGATAATAAAGATCAATATAGATGTCAATAATGAAAAAATGAAAATTAATATTGTTAAATCTGAGAATTCTTAGATATAAAAGTATTTATACAAAATAGTGATGGTTTTTTTTTTTTTTTTAAATCAACAATTTATTACACGGCGCGCGTAGGCAGACCATAGTAGCTACTTTCATAACTACGTACATGAGGCATGATACAACATGAGAGAGAAAAAGAGAAACGGAGAAAGGAAAGAAAGAGAAAGAAAAGGGAGGGAGACTGGCTAAATGTCAGGTAGATGTAATGAAATGAAATCGAACTGTTTAAATAGAAACTGGACTGTCATTGAATGCGAAGGCACTCAGATTAGCTCTTAGAAACATGACGAAATGCTTCAAGGTGTCTCTTCTGGGGTTCCAATACCCGTTAAATCTTTTACAGTCATAAAGAATATGTCTCCTTGACTCGATTGGATACTCATTGCATGGGCACGAAAATTCCTCGTTCGGGAAGAAACAAAGTCTGTACTCTCTGATGGGCGCATGGTTAGTGATTGCTCTGGTAGCTCGAGCGCATAACGAATTAGAGTGGCCGACTAGTTGAAGCCATGGACCTCCTTTAGTGTAGGAAGGTAGGATAACGTCAAGATCGTCATCGAGTAGCTCGAGGAAAGAAAAATAGTGATGGTCTATATGCAAGCTATTTCCATTACATAATCAAAACTCACACCTAGTGAGACTGTTATCTGTCATAGCAAATGTTAGGCTAATTTTAAAAACCATTTAATAAATGCTTTCCAAAGCAACTTTGATTGTGAGAATCTATTTAGTCATTTCTGAGATAATAGCTAATGAAACTTGTAGTTACTGATAGTCTGAATTAGTCTACTAGTTGTAGAGATACAAGTTGAATCAAGTTTGTGATACTCTATCTTTATTCTCTTATTCAGTAGTCAATACAATCACTAGTCACTCTTAATATAAAAGCTAAACTTCAGGTATAAAAAGGAGCTAGCTGCTTAACACAGGTAGTCATAGACATTGTTAAACACTATAGGAATATGTTACAGTATTAGACATGGTTCACACCAGAAAATAGAAGTCTACAGAATTGACTTAGAGATATGTAAAGTGTATAAACTCTATACTTATCAGTGATACAAACTTGTGAAATGATCTTGGCTTCAGCTTATATGCTGTGTGGTCACAACTTCAGATGAATAGATGAAGTTTAAGATGGGAGTAAGTGCTGATTTGGTATATTACTGTTAAATACCAGAGATCAAGTTTAGTAAGAATTATCTTTATTGATTATCAGACTAGTGAATTACAGTATAACTACTAGTTTTATATACAAGTAGGTAATATAGGAGATACTTGGGGTTTTAGTGGTATAACTTTTATCTTCTTGAGTAGA
>JAJOHK020002066.1:0-10517 GCA_022457215.2 Leucocoprinus gongylophorus
TCTGTCTAGCCAGTTCCAGTTGCATAGCAAGATTATAATCCGAAGTATCAATATCTTTGATCTTCTCCTGTATCGTCCCATCCTCATCCTCGTAATCACTGTACTCCGGTCCCATCTCTTGAGAGGGCACCGTCAAGGATCCGGCACGAGACACAGGCCTACTCGAATCTCTTTCCGATTCGGATGCCGATACGGATGTAGCTGGGGACCTTGCTCGACTGAACAACTTCCTTGCACTTGCCTTGGACGACTTTGAAGTAAAGAACGACACGTCCTCATCCATCGAAGAAACCGTTGTCGGAGCTGTAGAATTTGACCTTGACGAAAACTTGGCCAGACTACTATCACCACAGGTGATAGTAGTCTGGGTGTATGTTGACGATCGACTAAGTGTTGACGACTTTCCCTTCTTGTGACCATTGATAGAACCAGTGAAAAAATCTATAGCGGTAGAACCGGGACGACCATTGAACAGATTTCGGGAAAGTGCATCAAGGCCGAATCTAGCAACGCGGGAACGATGTGTCGGAGTCGAGGGCAAGGAATTTTTCCCCGTCCTGAACTCGAAAAGCCCAAACTGATGAACTTGCGATGACATGAGTAGCTGTAATTGCACTCAGGTATAAGTATAAGCTCACTGGTTTGGATAATGCGGGTTGGAATGCGTTCTGTTTGAACAATATCCTCCTCATGCTCGTCATCCGGATCATTGGATGATACAGAGTACCGACAGAGTCCTCCCGCCAATGGTTGAACGCGAATACGGGCGAAAGGCGGTGCTCCTACGCCAAATGGTATCGGATCGGCCGATCCCAGAGGGTCAATATGAACTACGATCTTGGTCTAATAGACCCAAGACTTCAGCAAAATTCAAGATATACAACACTGGATTACTACACCTTCTTCGCCTCTTGAAGGAAAGCAGTACGTTGATAGACGTTGAAATAGGTACGGGCAATAGTGGTCTTCCCGGAACGACATTCTACTTCTTGTTCGTCGGAAGAAAGAACGACAGATTGACCAGCACGAGAGCGATACATTGCCTGAACGTGCCACAGGTTTCCAAGAAATCGCTGTTTGTCTGATTCTGTTCCATAACCTGCGGGCAGTCGAGGGTTTACAACAGTGAGTGACCGGAATGGACGACCTGACCATCGTTCTGTTTGGTTTGGTGGTGGGTTCTCCAGATAGAGGTGAAAATCTGGTGAATCGTTGTCAAGACTCCCCACCTGATGGAAAAAGGGACCGACCACCTACCAGCTCCGCCTACATCTGTTGCAACAATATCTGTGACGTCTACAACGCCTTTACATGACATCCCACTCTTCTTCTTTGCCGTTGGGACCCCTCCTTTGGTCACTTTGTCCAATTCATCTAACCCTGTCAGCGCTTTGCCACCTTTATCACTGTTTCCTGGCCGTTTCACAATAACGAGTTTATCGTCAAAAAGGAACAATGTACAATGAAGCAAGGTGGCTGCTATACTCGTCGAGGAAGCTCCTAACGATGCGGATGGTTCGGAAATCACGTCTTCTACATCGATACAGTCAATGAATTTGCGCGAATTGGAGAATAGATCAGGAGGAAAGCCATCGATAGTCGTGGTTAAACAGTAGAAAACAGCCGCCCGTTTTGTTTGTTCGTCAGCTTCTGCAAGCGCAATCTTACTTGCTATTTCATCTGCTTCAATAATTTTGACCCGTTGCGGATCATCGGGTGCCATGTGTTTTAACATCGTCCGAAAAAGTAAGGTATATCGTGGCATTCGTTGGACAGGCTCCATAAGAAGCTCTCGTAGGCCCACACGGTTCTTTGGATCAGTAGCTTGGTATTTGATATGCTAATAACGCGTCAGCACAGCAATATACAGGGAGACGACAAATGCGCGTACGTCGATATAAGCAGCAAATCGCGAGGACCTCTTGGACGCCTCACGTTCAAAGATTATTTGCGCATCTTCGCGCTTGACATAGTATTGTTTATACTGATCGAACCCTCTGAGGTCTTTGAGGTGTCGTAAAGCCACATCTCCTACACCCCCAACTGTCTTTGCGCCATTCGGAGCCAACATCTTTTCCAAATCTACCAGGAAAGCTTCATTGATTGGCAATAGATTATCGATGTTGCCAAAGAGGGTCTTGGCTTCATATGCGGGGATGATGGCAGTTTCTTTACTGCGTGCAAAGCTTCGTAAAGGATCAGCGTAGTCATTCTTGAGGATCTGCAGCCGTTTGACATATGTGCGCTCACTTGTAACGAGCTCGGTGACGACGGCGGAGAGGGCAGAGGTATCTGTTAACTTGCGTTTGCGAGGGGTTATTGCACCCTAAGAGCCGTTGACATAGAATTGTCAGTGCACTGCTGTAGATACCGTCCCGATGCAAGTATGAGTCTGAAGATCGGGCTTACAGGGTTGGATGTGGATGTGGCGGAAGACGAAAACATTTCACTCGTGGATATTGAAACGGGCTGTCCTAATGAAAGAACAAGATCCTGTATTTCTACGACATTGCTGAATACACAAAAGCGAAAGGGTGGACATGAGCGCACCCTCAGAAAGTCTTCTCCCATTTTCGGAGCCTTCTACTACTACCCCACAATAGAACACACGCCTGGTAACGGTCTGGATAAGAGATCTTGCGCGGGGTCGAGAATCATCGGCAGGGGCCAAAGGAACAGTCTTTCGTGGGGAGATGCTGATAGACATGGGATTATAAACTGAGGTGGAAATGCATAGGGTATTATCTCTGGCCGGAGTTGAAGTCTCACCGCTCAACCAAAGTAAGGCGCGATCACATGACTACGCGAGCTCTGTGTCTCCATGGCGTTGGACAATCGAGGACTTTGCGGGGGGAGTTTTGTGCAGAAAACTGAGCTTAACACAGATCGTGGTACGTACTATCATGGTACTCCGGCTGATTGCCTGCCGCCGATCCGCTCTTGACAAACTCAACAATCTGATCGGGAAAATAAATCTCTCTCCCGCCGCCATATTCTTGTTAGACTCCTCAGAGTTGGAGTTCCAAGTTCCACCATCCTAGTCCATCGAGGAGCTCTTTTTTTTGTTGCCAAGGTCGAGAGTTCATTCCACCGCTTTGTCGAAGTAGCTGGAGGTCTTCTCGTTGAGTGTTCCCGCACATGGGACATGGTCTCGTCTGCTACATTGCGATTAAGTGCTTCAGCTTCAGCTTTCAGTCGGTCTCGTTGGAACTGTGCTGCAGTTTTGAAGCGTTCCGACAATCAGACGCAGTCACTTGCCTTCTTAATTCTTTTTTCCATATGGTATTGTTCCTCTGGATACAATTGGATTGAAAATAATCTCCTGGGTCCTGATTGCATTTGCTGCGGTCCTTCTCCTAGGAGTCGTTGAAGTCTCCTCTTTATAAGCATCCAATTAACTTCTTATTCTCTCTCTGCGTTTCCTCTAAAGATCTCTCAAGGTTGTGTATGTTTCACACCAAAGCTTTGAGTTGAACCTGAGCCAATGGCCCAAACATAAGTGAGGGGGCAATATTGAATGATTCATACCTGTGTCAGGCTGGCCTCACCGCTGTCGTTCTCGATCTTCGCCTCGGCATTGCATTCAACCATCATCCCGGCTTTTCGAGACATGGCTAAAGATGACAAGTGCCGAAATTAGTGCCTAATTAGTGCCTCGGCCCGAAACTGATGTGTACAAATGGTCGTGAGCTATAGTACTATACTTCCACAAGGACAAGCAGTTAGCAGTATTATACTGCAGTCCTTATACGCCAGGAAAACACCTGCCCAACGTCTTATCAACTAGCCCAATCATACTTCGGCTACTTCTGCCGCAGTACTTCCCCCCGACCATTGGCTACCATCTTCCTGGCTGCCACTTAGTATGATAAGTGCCCCCTCTTTCTTACCTGATACACTGCGCTTATCTTGTCTGCGGGATGTCCACGCCAACCCAAACAAACGACGTATAGAGACGGACGTGATGAAGCTGTATGCTGTCTCTCTCCTATGATGGGGCGATAACTCATGTGGCATTCACAGACTCATGTCAGACTACGAGGTCAATCTCATCAACGATAATATCCAAGAGTTCTACGTCCATTTCATCGGCCCATCAGAAAGTGCATCTTTCATCTCCTTCCCAGTTGTTTACAGCGGGTTGACGATGGTATTGTGCTACAGCACCGTTCGCAGGAGGAGTATGGAAGATTCATGTGGAGTTACCAGATCAATACCCTTTCAAGTCACCTAGCATCGGTTTCATGAACAAGATTTTCCACCCTAATATTGATGAATTGTGCGTCCTTCCTCCTGCACTCGGTCCAACAGCATCATCTGACGTGTAGAAATCACACAGGAGCGGTTCTGTATGTTTGGATGTTATCAACCAGACTTGGTCACCTATGTTCGGTTAGTTAACGACATCTTCAATAACACCCCTGCAAATGTTTTGTTTTACTGATAGCCTGACCGTTGGATAGATATGATGAATATCTTCGAGGTGTTTTTGCCACAATTGCTGCGGTACCCAAATCCCAACGATCCCCTCAACGGCGAGGCTGCGGCATTGATGATGCGCCATCCGAAGGAGTATGAATCAAAGGTCAAGGGTGCGTCATGTTTATCTCACCTGGTGTTTCCGTTTATGTCAGTTATCCAGAGTATGTGCAGAGATTTGCCACCAAGGAAGCAGCCGACGCAGCTGATGGTAAAGAGGACAAGGATGAAGACGAGGTAATGAGCGACTTTGGGAGTATCAGTGACAATGACGGGTGAATTCCGCCCTTTGTATTGGTTTCACGTTGGGGTACATTTCTGCTGGATCAGTTTGGCTTTATCTGTAAAGCCACTTCCCATTTCAATCCACCTCTTGAGTCGTGGTTGTAACTTTACCTGAATCACAGAGCCCTCCTTTGGCGGTCCCTCACATTTTTCCACAGCTATTTGTACAACAGTTACCATTAAGTGAAATAAAATAAACATAAACACAGCAAGAAACGAGTTAAGCTATAGTGGGATTGGAGACTGACTCTGTGGGGGATATGAGCTCGGCAACCTTCTTTTTTGTCTCCAACGCAGTCTGTGGTGAGCGTCAGGAAAAGCAAGGGGTAAATACGCCGTAAGGAAAATCACCTTCATGAGAGCGTCGATGTGGGTGTTGACAGATTCCATCATGGCAAGTTTCGTCTTGTTCTCTTTGAGCAATTCTTCCTTTTGCTGTACAAGTTCTTTTCGCCGCTGGTCAAGCCTAAACAGGATATGAGCGGAACTTAGTGGTGAACAAAGCACTCAAGGGCACACCTTTGACGTTCCGCAAGTTCAAAATTGAGACGGCTGAGCATCAACTGGTGCTCGTCAGCAAGTATCTGTTCTGTGCAATTTTCTTCTTGTGCGAGTGACCTGAACACATCCAGGGTATACAGAGGAACATCCTGGTATACAGATCTACAGCATGGAGTCAGAATCAGCGACCAACGGCTACACGGCCCACGACGACATGGTCCTTACGCAAACTGTCGACACCTTTCTATTTCACGCTCGAGATGGCGTTTCTCATACAATAGATTCTGCAAGTGAAGATGCGACTGGTCCATGTCATGGCGAGCTTCAGCGGTGATGTCTTTGTGGATGCGCGTGGCATTGTTAGCGGCGCGGTTGAGAGACTTGAGATTGGCTATGAGGGTCATAGCCCGGATGTAGACTGCAGGAGTGTCATGGTCGTTGCCGACGGGCTGGACGAGCTCCCGGAGTTTGTCAATGACGTCGTCTGGAGAGGGTGGAAGGTCTGGTATGGAAGCCATGAAAAAGAGCACTCGGGCAAGGCGGGCCGGGATTATCTGGACCGAGATGAGGGACTCGGGTTACGACCTTGATTTGTTTCTTCTAACTCGGGTTACGACCTTATCTGTTTCTTCCAACTCGGATTACGACCTTGATCTGTTTCTTCCACCATGCCGCGCGAACGCTCTCTCTCGGGCACCATCCCCTCCATGGAGACCAGCCATGAGGAGCTCAAAGATAATACCATCGTCATCGGTAGGTCTTTATGTCATCTTTGTGCACCGCCGCCTCACTCTGTGCAGTCCTTGGTGCCTCTGGCGATCTCGCAAAGAAAAAGGTATGCTTCTGTGCCCTTTGTCATACGACCTTGACATCTCATCGTCGCTTGCAGACTTTTCCTGCTCTCTTCGGTCTCTACCGTCAGGGCTTTCTGCCTCGCGACGTCAAAATCGTCGGATATGCTAGGACAAAGATGGACCAGGACGAATTCTACAAACGCCAGACCTCATACATCAAAAACCCCAATGATGACCCCGAGATCGCTAAATCCATCGAGTCATTCAAAGGGTTCTCGTCCTACGTCTCAGGTGGATATGAAGATAGCGAGTCCTTTGACAATCTCAACCGATATCTCGAGGAGATTGAATCAAAGTATCAGTCCAAGGAACGTAACCGTATTTTCTATCTTGCCCTTCCACCCAGTGTTTTCATCCCCGTTGCCAAAAACCTCAAAGAACACTGCTACATCGCTAAGAACGGCATCAATCGGATTATCATTGAAAAGCCTTTTGGCAAGGACCTCGAGTCTGCTCGGGAACTCTTGAGCGCTGTGAAACAGTACTGGACTGAGGATGAGACATTCCGTATCGATCATTATCTCGGCAAGGAAATGGTTAAAAATCTTCTCGTTTTGCGATTTGCAAATGTCGCGATGGGCGCTGGTTGGGACAAGAACTCGATCAGCAATGTTCAGATTACCTTCAAGGAACCCTTCGGCACAGAAGGCCGCGGCGGATACTTTGATGAGTTCGGTATTATTCGTGATATATTGCAGAACCGTCAGTCGCTCTCCAATTATCATCACCCACTTGCTGACGTCACTGTGTAGACTTACTGCAGGTTCTGAGTATATTGACCATGGAACGTCCTGTTTCATTTTCTGCAGAGGATATCCGAGATGAAAAGGTACTTATTGTTCCCTGGAACCATGTATCTAATCACACTTGGATTCTGATAGGTCAAGGTGCTCCGTGCTATTCCTCCTATTGAGCGAGATGACTGCTTGCTGGGCCAATATGTTTCTGCGAATGGAAAACCTGGCTACCTCGACGATGACACTGTCCCTCCTAACTCGGTTTGCCCAACCTTTGCTGCTACCACACTTTGGATCCACAATCCTCGCTGGGAAGGTGTACCCTTCATCCTCAAAGCTGGTAAAGGTATGTCCTGTTCTTTCGTATGAGGAGCCATGGCTAAAGACACCGATATAGCCTTGAACGAGGCCAAGGTGGAGGTCCGGATTCAGTTCAAAGACGTCACACAGGGTATCTTCAAGGATATCGCCCGCAACGAACTCGTCATTCGCATCCAACCCTCAGAGGCTGTCTATCTCAAATTGAATGCAAAGACGCCTGGTCTTTACACGCGTGCCATCCCTACGGAAATGGACTTGACCTACAAGAGACGGTTCACGGATGCCAAGATCCCAGAGGCATACGAAGCGCTTATCTTAGATGCCTTGAAGGGTGATCATTCCAATTTTGTACGACATGACGAATTAGATGTTGCTTGGAAGGTGCGTTGCGTCATTTGGCGACGGTGATGGTGTGCGTGGTGGATTGGTGGATTTACGATGGTATTTCCAGATCTTTACACCCATCCTACATTGGATAGAAGGTCGACAGGGACCAGTCCCTAAACCAGTAAACTACCCCTATGGTTCGCGAGGACCCAAAGAACTCGATGGGTTTATTCAGAAATACGGGTACAAGCGTTCTGGGGATGCCTAGTACGTTTTTACTTTTTGAAACTCTGGTCAACGTCACTAATGACTTGGATAGCATTTGGCCGATCACGAATCTCGCTTCTCTTTGAGATGTTGTACGATTCTTTTGGGTGCCTACGGTTGTTTGTTTGTTGCCTGCTTCATTGGAGACTGTTAAGTTACAAGAAACGATGCCATCATCATATGGCTTTTCAGGGATGTAAGTAAGTTGCTCATTGTAAAGAAATACACATTCGGATGCTCGTTTGATCTGTGGTGTGTGAGTTGACATTAATCAATTGGAAGCTCCAAAGAGGGTTGCAGATCGGCAGAGAATTGAACGATATAAGACATTAGACCAGCCCCTAGAAAGATGAGATCAGAGCATATCATACATGTGTGCATAGAGATAGCTGCTACCGAGTATAGAACTATGTAGTGGTATCCTGTAAGTGGGGTGTCTGATGGCTTTAGATGAGTAACCTCAAGGTGCGTACACGCGTTCACCTAAAATTTGACAGTCCAACATTGAACTCTTGAACATTAATGGACGAAATCGGGATTCTCACACACCCACCTTGATACGTCCTTCCGCCCTCATCCAATAATTTCTTTAATTTCCCAGCGTTTGCTCGAACGCCCTGTCGACAGTCTTCCATTCCCCTCCATGCACCTGCAGCTGTCCAGCATTCTGAACAAGCCTTGGAAGCTTCAGAGAGGGTGGCAAGTTCGAGTTCGCCCCTCGCGTGAAGGACGACGACGAGATCGACGAGACGACTGAATCCTGTGAGCCAAGTCGATAGACCCTTTTCGGGGCAAGTTGTTAGATCGGTGATGAGGAAGGAAGAAGCGAGTCCCAGACATTGTCGTAGGACAGATTGACTGATGAATGAAGCGGGTGTGATAGGTATAGTGTGTCTGAGGACGTCAAGAGCAAAGGCACTATAGTCGGTAGGAGGTATCGAAGCACAGAACATGGATGTAGGGAAGAGAAGGACAATGTCGGGTCCATTTCGTAGAGGATATAGAATAATCGCTCAAGATGGGCTTTACGGGAGTCCTGACTCTCATCGCGCTCATTAACTCTCAGGTGTGCCATCCGGCAATCTCCGGCTTTCTGAACCTTGTCCAAGGGTCCAGGCCCTCTCTTCCCGGTGCCTATCCCATGTCTGTGCTGCCGAAACTCCTTGCAGGCCTGACTCCTCCACCCGTCAACGTACAAGAAGAGTATGATGGCCTCCAGTGGCGCTGGAAGATATTTGTCTTCAGGCCAGCCTGTATGTCGTTCTGTGATGGATACGTGGACTGCTGTCCTGACCTCTACACGTCTACAGACTTTACCAACGAGGTGTTTATGATTGGCGCACTCGTGTTTTACGTTTTGTTCTGGTGGTATGGATCGACGAAGAACAAGCAAGTGGCAAATAAATGGTGTGTGTGTGTGTTCTGAATCGTCTTTTTTTCATTTTCTCTTAGGGTAAATCCACATTCTCATTTTTTTTCTTCTTTGGCACCCATGTAGGCTCAATGTCCATTTTCCTCTTTACGGCCAACAGTTCAGCAAGACAGAGACCAAATATGGTCGACTCACTGCAGATGGTTACTCGGACTTTTTCAGTTTTTGCACTGGTCGACGTAATATTTCATCACTGCATACGGTGTTTACGTTCCGCCCTCGTCATGACTTTCTTCAGTATGTCATCCAACTTGGACGTCAGGTTATAGATTTACAATATCGACCTGCGGATATGTTGGAGCTTGATTTCACGCTGACATCGGGTGCTCTCTTGAGTGATTTTGTTTTCGCTGTTGTGTCGAAGGATGAGTTGGTTACGATTAAGGATAATCGGTGGGACTTGGTGTGTTCTTTTTTTTTTCCTAAAGAAATTTTATTATCATTGTTTTTGGAAATTGAGTTTTGGGTTGACGAGATCAAGTCTAGACTCTGACTAGAACCACTGAGAATCCTGGTATTCCATCTACGTTCTCCATCATGTCAGGTACGTTACCTACAAGCTTTCACCATGAGTCGTCGTTGATGGATGGATGACCCCGTCAATAGAATTCCCAGACATCACCGACAACATTCTCAAGGTTCTAGGCCCATTAATCAACGACGAGAAAATTCGTCCCTACTTCCGTTCACTCTCTGTGAGGAGAACCTAGTTCCATTTTTTAAACCGAACTTGATCTCTCTCTCTCTCTCTCTCTCTCTCTCTCTCTCTCTCCCTATATATAGATTACTGACCAACCTAGAGACCGACCAAACGGTCCATTACTTAGTGAAGAACGAGAGAAACATGTCATTCTCAATCTAACCATTCCCCCTCCTTCACGTTCCAACGATACACTCCCATTCATTTCTGGATTATTCACTTTCATCGATTCTTTGACCAAAGTCCATCTACGCCCAGAGACTAAAGTCAAGCTGAGGAAAATTAGAGAAGAACTGGATAAAGATTTGAAGGCGGATGCAGAGAAGGATAAGAAAGAAGAGGTAAATCAATATCAATATCGAATTTGGGGACTGGTTTTTGCTAATTCTTCCCAAGTTGGAACAAGCTGTACAAGATCGTAAGGCTGCGAAGAAGCGAGCTGAAGAGGAAAGAATATCCAAGCTTAGTGCCACCGAACAACGCAAAGTCAGTGTTCTTCCGAGATCTTAAGATGGCTTAGTTAATTCTGATTGTTTTTTGTTAATAGTATCTTGAGAAGGAGAAGAAGAAATCTATGAGGAAGGCTCATAGTCGTGTCATCCAGAAATAAGCTC
>JAJOHK020002067.1:0-10517 GCA_022457215.2 Leucocoprinus gongylophorus
CTACTGAGAGCTTTGCTAAAGTCAGCATACTACGAGTGCTGTTCCAGTGAGTGGTTGCTACAACACCTTTGGTCAAGGATAATAAAAGAGTAAGAGAGAAAAAGCCTTGAGTTGAGTGATTTCAAGAAGTGGATATTAAGTTCTAATGTTACAAACTCAAGACTTTAGAGTAGGTTAGGAGAAAGTACCTTGTATTTGGATAAATATAAGAGAACTCAATGGAACTCCTAGTACAAAACTGTATATCTTATATATGCTAAGTTACTAGTCTATGCTACAATACTATTAACCTACTCTAAAGGCTATGTATTATTCTTAAAATCAATATGTGTCAAACATGTTGTAGTGATATCATTTATTTCTAGAAACTTCTATCATGTTCTCTGATAATAGTATGACTATGACAGATATGTGATAATTTGTGACAGTGATATGTGATGTTATGCTAACTTTAACCTTAAGCCCCAAAATGAAAGTGAGAGAGAAAAAAATAAAAATTGTTAAGTCTATCATTTATGATTCTGACAAGAGATAGTAAAGAGGTTAGCAGAAAATGATTTATATGTAAAACTGAAAAAATGCAAGTAGAGGATTAGAGAAGTAGAATATTTAGGAGTGATGATTGAACTAGAGGAAATTAAGATAGAGGAAGAGGAGATGAAAGACATATTGGAATAGCTAACTTCAAAAGAAGTTAAAGACATACAGAAATTTTTGGGACTTATTAATTATTATTGGTAGTTTATTAAAAATTTTGCAGCAATAGCCAGACTATTACATAATATGGTAAAAAAGAATCAGAAATGGGAATAGACAGAAAGGCAGGAGAAGGCATTTCAGGAGCTGAAGAAAAGACTTACAAAAGAACCAGTGTTAGCAGCCCTAAACTTAGATTAAAAAAATAAGGATAAAAGTAGATACATTAGACTATGTAACAGAGGGATTTTTATATCGAGTATGAAGATAAGCAGTGAAGACTAGTGGAACTTCTCTTAAAATCTCTAAATGAGACAGAGAGAAATTATGAGATTCATAACAAAGAGATGTTAGTGGTAATAAGGGGATTGGAAAACTAGAAGCATTTATTGGAGGATGCCAAGTTTAAGTTTAAGGTCTGGACAGATCACAAGAATTTAGAATATATTATGAAGGCATAGAAATTGAACAGAAGACAAGTACATTAGGTGTTATACCTGTCAAGATTTGATTTCACCTTAAAGCATGTTCCAGAAACAAAAATGGAAAAAGCTAATGAAATTAGTAAGAGACCAGACTAGAAAGTAGGAGTAAAAAAGGACAACAAGAACTAGACCTTAATTAAAGAACAATAGATTCATAGTTTAGCAGAAGTAGTAATAGAAGGACCTAAAGTAGATATACTAGAAAAAATAAAAATAGCAAGGGATAAAGATAAAGAGATAATCAGGATAGTAGAAGAGACTGGAGTTAAAGTATTGCATGGAGATGAATGGCAGATAAAGAGGGATCTAGTGTTGAAGAAAGAAAAAGTGTATATGCTAAAAAATGAAGAGTTGAGAGTAGAGATAATCCAGTTGTAGCATGATGTACTAGTAGCTGGACATGGAGAAAGATGGAAGATGTCAGAATTAGTGACAAGGAATTACTGGTGGCCAGGAATAATGAGAGATGTAGGAAAATATGTGGATGGTTATAATATATATCAAAGGATGAAGAATAGGATAGAGGTACTAGCAGGGAAGCTGAAGTTGAGTGAAATACTGGAGAAGCCATGGATATACTTGATAGTTGACTTCATAACTAAGTTACTATTAGTAGCTGGGAAGGGTGCAATCTTGGTAGTTTGCAATAGGTTGTTAAAGATGACTTATTTTGTAGCAACAATAGAAGAAACATTAGTGGAAGGGTTAGCAAGGTTGTTCAGAGATGTTATCTAGAAGTTGCATAGGTCACTAGAGAGTGTGATGTCAGATAGAGACCTATAGTTTGCAGTAGAGTTAATGAGAGAACTGAACAAGATGTTGAGGATTGAAACCAAGTTGTTGACATTCTTTCACTTACAAACAGATAGGCAGTCTGAATGAATAAATTAGGAGTTGGAACAATATCTCCAATTCTTTGTAGATCACAGACAGAATTGGCCAGAATAGCCAGTAACAGCTGAATTTGTAGTCAATAATAAAACACATTTAGCAACCAAAGTATTTCTGTTTATGGTAAACTATAGAAGGGAATTAAGAATGAGGACAGATATTAGAAGAAAAGGAAAAATGAAAAAGATGACAAAATTTGCTAAGAGAATGAAGAAAGTTCAGAAAGAAGCTGAGGCAGCATTGAGAAAAGCTTAGAAGAAGATGAAACAACAAGTAGACAGGGGAAGAAAAGAAACTGAGAAATAGAAAAAAAGAATAGAGTAATGTTGAGTACAAAGAACTTGCTGTTCAAAGAAAGACTGGTAAGAAAGCTAGTGGACTGATATGTTGGTCCATATTTTATTGACAAAGTAGTTTCTACTAATACAGTCAAATTATAGCTGCACACTTCAATGAGAATTTACCTAGTTGTAAATATCAGTTGGATAGTACAATATAGAGAACAAGTGGGAGAACAGAAAGTTGAGGAGTGAGAAGTAGAAATAAAAGAAAAGTGAGAGGAGTAGTAAAGTACTTGGTGCAATAGAAAGAGTTTATAGCAGAACATGATACTTGGAAAAGAGAGGAGGACTTAGAAAGCAGTTTTTCTATTCATTGCCAGACTTGATGTTGACATTGTTGAATTTCCAGTATATGTCAAGCTTGCTGAAACACTAGGTATCTTAGAGTTTTATGATGAGCTCAGAGATTAGCAGAAGTGGGTATTTGTTCTTAATTGTCATTATATTAAATTTTCTGTAATCTTGTACCAGACATGCTTTTTTTAATAAAGAAGACCAGCATAGCCATGAAGTATTTTGAAAGTCTTATTTGTCCAGTATGGAGATTCTCAGCAATGAACATATTTAGCTCTAACTACTTTATAAGATATAGGGGGTATACTTTTAATCACTTGGGCTTGGCACTAGAAATTAGTTTGATAGCATAGTTTTATTTATGGTGATCCAAGAGTATGTCAAAGTCTTCTTTTGTGAAGGCCAATTTGAAATATTGAATGTGTAGGAGAAGAAGAGAAAAGTGGTCTATAAATTGATTTCAGTAAAAGACTTTAGAAAGGTGTTGGAACAGAATTGCTATGGCTCTAATATCTAAGACTGAGAGTTCTGAAATTAGTTAGGTTAGATATAAATGGTCTCCTGACTCTTCAGTATAGTCACCAGTCATCTATGGAGCTATAGGTAGGTTTTCTAAGTCTTTGACTAAGGTGAGGAAAAAGCTAGAGCAACAAGTTATTAGGGCCTACAATTGGTATTTCTTGGCATTCCAAAGGTCTTGATAACTAGAGCAGTGTATGGAGCATTTTTTTATAACTAATTCTCCCTTTTGCCAATCAATTTTGGGATTATGTTGCTTGAACCAGGTAAAGCTTAAGATGAGATCCTGTTTACCTAGACTTAAAACTACAAGCAAGGTATACTCTGAATGAGACTTGTAGTAGAGTACTATGTTGACTATTTTATTAATTTGACCAGCTTTGTTAGAGTTGCCATCAACATTGTAAACTAGGATGGGACTGAAGAGCTTACAGATATTCAGTTGGTACTTGTCAACAAAATTTCTATTCACAAAGATTCTAGTAGCTTTAGAGTCAACCAGAGCTTATAGAGAAAGCTTTAATATATGCTGATAATAAAGTGTTAGAGGGGCCTCTTCTTTTATCTAAGATAGTGGAAAGAAAATAGGAAAACAGTGAAGCTTGGATTTTTGTATATATCTGTAAGATTACTATTTTTATTGCATTTTTGTATAGATAATATAGTAAACATATTACTCAGTGGCTAGAGTGTATATATTACTGGTTACTATACACAAAATCCTAACTATTAAAGCTTTTTTCTGAATATTCTTGCTCTACTGACTTATGATCTTGTTATCCTTTAACATATTCAAGTTCTCCATGAGTTCCTTCCCTTGCTCAGTGATTAATTGTTAATTATCTAATCTTGCTAGGTAATTAAAAACTATATAACTCAGATCTTTGTAGTAATAATGCCCTCTAGTTGGTATAGTGTAGAACTTGTAGGTAATATTGATATATGAGAATACTGGAAAGGTGTACTGATGATAGCTGGTGAGAAGGTAATAATATAATAGAGTACAGCTGTTAAGATATAGGAATAACTAAGAAACTTCATAGTATTCAGAGATTAAAGAGAGTAATAGAGGGTTATGTTAGGTTAGCTAGAAAGCTTTGTTTACTTGGTGAGCTTAATCTATTCACTGAACAGCATCAAACCAGGCTGGAAATTAGTGTCTTTGAGCCTTCCTACTGACAGGATAGTGATCTGGTTCTAAATTGTTGTTTATAACATACAGTGGAATTTAATGACTATAGTTTGTAGATTTGTGTAATTAGCTTCTAAGATTAGAGTTTGCAACTTATTTAAGTACTCTTATACTACACAATTTCTCTGGTAATAGATGATCCCTTCTAGCTTGTTGATAACTATAGCAGTAGCATTAATCAGAAAGAAATAAGTATGAAAGAACTTTTTAAACTCTAGCCACATAGAAATGCAAAAGGCTTTATGTTGAACACTTCTTGAAATAGATTCTTGGACTATTTTGCAACTTGACTATAAAGAGAACAGGAGCTGAGAAAAGCTTATCCTGTTTATTAATCACTGCTGAAGTCTAGCAGGAATAAGATCAAGAGTAACTAGAGGGGTTTTAGGTATAGGAGCACTAGCAGATAAAGAAAGTCTTAAGAGTAATGATAGATAGAGTACATTTGTAAGTGTAGGGGTAAGGTTGGATATGAAAGCTTGTAAGTCTCTAAACTGGGTTACTAAACTAGTAATGATATTGTTAGTATTGAGTTCCAAGATTTGTTAGTGCTTGACTACTTCCCTTAGATAGCAATAAAAGAGCTCCAAAGCCCTACCAGTGTTGACTGGATCCATAAAGTAGTCACTGAGAGTAGATATTTATCAAGAAGTGAGAAAAGTGAGAAAGATTAAGATATGGAATGGATAATCCATAACTATCAGACTCAAGATACCAAGAAGGAGACTTTGTTCTGCTGTTAGAGTAACTAGCAAGATTTGCAGGGTTTTGCAGACTTTCACAACCTCTAAGAAAACCTAAGTTTCATTAACATAATACTATCAATATACTACTCATCTTCAAAAGAACCTGAGAGAATAGAGTAAGATTCCTAGAGATGATATACATTCTATATAACTTTGATAAATATTTCAATCTTCTGGATTATCATACTTGATGAGAAATGATGAGAATAGCATAAGCAAGAGTGTTTCTAATAAAAACATCTAGAATATCAGCTTATAAAATAAATTGCTATTGGTAACAGGTAGGAGGGTTTGGAGCAATAGTCAAAATTGAACTCTGAGGTTAGCAGTAAAGAGTAGCAAGGTTAAGGGAGCAAACACTACAGGCTTTGATAGTAGTATTTGGCTTTAGATCAAGAGAACAGACACTGTAGGTTTTGACAGTAGTATTTGGCCTACTAGAAAGGAAGTTTGGAATCATATAGACTTTGACAGTAAGGTTGGAGCTAAAGGAGTAGGTCTCCTTACACAAATTCCAAGCTCTGGCAGTGTTTTACTACAGATCATTTTGATCAAATATCTATCTAGCTTGAAGCTATACATAGATACTAAACTCACTCAATTTTAAGGTTTTGGTAGATATCATAATCTTCAGTCTGATAATTGACTAGAGTTCTCATTAATTTTAATTCTAAACTTGAATGTTAATAGCAACATACTTATTTTTCATTATTTTTGCTATCTTAAACTCTATCCCTTGTTATTCAAAGTTGGGACCAAGCAACAAGTAGATAGTGTAGCATATAAGCTAAAACTAAGATCATTCTTAAAACTCTATAACTTTGCTTTCTAAAATAAGTTTCCATACTTGTTTAAACTCTATTCAACCTCATGGACTCTTGCTCTTAAGTGTGAATCATATCTAACAATGTCTTCAAGTAGATGAAGAGTTTCTTGAGTCCAGGATTTA
This sequence comes from Leucocoprinus gongylophorus, assembly GCA_022457215.2. Lineage (NCBI taxonomy): Eukaryota > Fungi > Basidiomycota > Agaricomycetes > Agaricales > Agaricaceae > Leucocoprinus > Leucocoprinus gongylophorus. The sequence continues at coordinate 6,114 of JAJOHK020002067.1, forward strand.
AAACTTTTCTATCTTTATCTAGTTTGAGTTTGAGAACCACTTTTAAGTGTAATTCTTTCCTCTCAATACAAAAGTGAAAATAGTAAACAGACTAGAAGGCTTTAGTTACTAGTAGGAAAGTTATACTGTTGGAGGCTATCTAGATGAATTCTAAACTTTTATTGCAAAAGCTAGATATACTAATTTCTAAACTATGATAGTGAAATTCAGATACAAACTTTGAATAGGAATTTAGAACTAGATTACTATTTTGTTAGTGGGATGTTTCAATACTTTCAGTGTGGTTTGAAACATCTAGACATATTAACCAAACTGTTATGACTTAAGATAAGGTAAAAGAGAAATCTTGTATTAGACTAATATAAGAGAACTTGATAAAGTTTCTAGTATCACAAAATAAACTACTTACTTATTTGTAATATCTGAACCTTAGGTGCACTCTTAGAAGTTTAGGAGTGATTTAGAAGTTCAATAATAATAACAATGATAATGAGGGATAAATGATAAATGATAATTGATGTTGTTAAGTCTGAAGTTTATTTCTCAGACATAAAAGTATTTATATAAAATAGTGATGGTCTGTATATAAGCTGTTTTCATCACATGATAAAAACTTATACCTAATGGGGCTGTCATTTGTCATAACAAATGTTAGGCTAATTTTAAAAGATAACTAATTATGTTACTATATTGATATGCTTGTATATTTATAAATACTGATCTCCATATGATGTATAATATATTATAAGAGATAGTTTAATAAGTGCTTTCTAACATAATTTTGATCATGGGAATCTATCTAGTTATTTCTGAGATAATAGCTAATGAAACTTGTAGTTACTGATGGTTTGATATCTTAGTAATCTGTTGTCACTTTTGTATATTACACATATGTGCAAATAGCCCTTATTTGAGGCTTTCTAGTACAACTTAGCTTGTAAGAATTGTTTTACTAGTTGTGAAGATACAAGTTGAATGAAGTTTGTGATATCTAGTACAAAATAGTCTGTATTATATACTTTAGACTATGGTTTGTATACATCTATAGCTAATCTACCCTAAAGTTCATATACTAATTATAAGGCTAATATATAATAACTATATTATTTGTTCCAAAATCTTTTTTAACTTTCTTCTAGTTGTTATATCATAACCCTTTATCTAAGTTCAAGTAAGAAAAAAACCATATTCAATGTTTAATACTCTAATATAGGCCTAATAAGCAAAAAAGGCATTCTAAACTAATTAGAAAGAAATCTCTATACTATCACCTGTTATTTAATTTTTTCTACTATGTAATTTTTAGGCTATAAGAAAATCTGCTATCTTGTCAAAATTCAAGCTTATAATATCACTGAGGTCTATAGTTAATCATATAAACCTTTTGTTTCTTATGTCTACTTCAGACATAACTCTGCTACAATACTATTAGATCTTTGCTCATTCTCTTATAACTATGAATATATTTTTTTCCAACTACCAACCAATAAGCTCTTATTATCTAGAAATGTTCAAGATTGCTATCTTGATGTTTCTAATCATCCAGCTTTATCATTCTGTAGTTAGGTTATCTAATATTTTGTTTGATGTATTACTTGATTAAAATAGACTTCAGAGTATTTAAAGTAATGATCATCATTAGAGAACTTTTGTTATATCCTATTCTAACCATCTATCCCAATCCACAGATAATACCTTCTTCCTTATCTGTACTCTCTGACTTTTTCTGGTGTAAATTACATTTTTCTATTTTATCTTAGATATTCTCACTGAACCCTTACCAACTCCATGAACTTCCATCTTTGGCATCTGAGAATTATTAATAACCAGAGTAACTCACTTAGTAGTCTTCATACTAGATAACTACCCTAGATAAAATACAAACTAGTAGTTTATACTATATTAGCCTTATCCTAAAAATTGACCAAAACTAGCACTAATTTCTGGTGGTAGTAATAACATATCTTGCTATCTTCTGGTGGCTTCAATTCTCTAAAGTTTACCAAGTCATCTTCTAAAATATTTCACATTTTCAAATAACATATAATTAACTATTTGGACTTTTGAGAGACCTCATCAGATCTTAGATGACAAGGTGTGAACTGTGCCTAACAATTCTATCCTGTTCTCTTAAGATTCTCTAAAAGTAAGTTGTGTACTTGGTAATTGTAAGCAATATTACTTAGAATTTTCTAAAGATTGTAAACTTCACTCAACTTTATAGATTTCAGTCAGTTGCTCTAACATAGGTCTTGTTAGAGTAACTAATAGAGTCTACAAGATTTTACAGGCTTCCACAATCTTCAAGAAGTTCTAAGTATATTAATTGACTAAGTACAAGTAGTACTCACCTTCAAGAAGTCCTAAAAGAATAGAATAAAAACTTTTGGAGTCAATGACTATTCTAAATACTACTAGAATATATTCTAATCTAGTATAACAGTACTAATATAACCAAGAAATGAAAGTAAATAGATAATCAGGAGAAGTATATAAAAGATTTATTAAGAAAGGAAAGAAACATACTATAAGAGAATCCCCTGTTTTGCTTATATTCAAGCCTGTAATACCTATATAAGGCAGAGTTAACCCTATGGTTCTTTCATTCTTTAAGTTCTACACCTATGTCCTACTATAATACCATCAGACTCTCTTGACTACTACAATACTTCTATAAACATCTGTATACTTCCTCATGGCTATTGACCTACCTTTTGTAGTTACCAACCAATGAACCTCCTATCCAGCATATTCTATTGAGATTTTTGACTACATAGTTTCATCATTCTGTAGTTAGATTACCAAATGTTCTATCTAATATCTTACTTAATTAGAACTTTTGGGTACTTAGTATTATGGCCTTAAGCTAGAGTTCAGATTGCACTTAGGCAAAGACTTGAGAGAAGTCAAGGGATTTGTATAAATGGTAAAGTGTAAGGATACAGAATAATATCTATGCTATATATACTAGTAGAAGTGAGGAAACAATGTGCAGTACATGAGGTATATAACATGAGGAGATCTTAAGAATAAAGCAAGGTTATAATACCTACTACATGAGGCACTGACTGAGACTACTACAGTGCAGCCAACCATATTGTCATACCCTTTTCCCTTCTCTATGATGCATCCTTGAGGTATTGATTGTAACAATACTCCCATTTCAATATTTATGTCCTTATGAATTAGATTAAGACCTCTAATTCTCCTACTACATGTGTAGCCACTATTTTCTTGCTAGGACCAATGATGATTTGTTCCCTGTTGTCTATTGGAATGAAGTATGGTTCATGTGGTAGACCTCCTTGAAACATGGGAATTTGGTACCCATTTCTGGCTGTTTCTGTATTATGCTTTTGGTCCACTAGTATTATTGCAACTTCTTTCCAAAACATAGGATCTTGTTCTCCTCTGGATTTGAGGGACTGGTAATGTGGTAGTGGTTTGAATAGTCTTGTTTGTGTTGGATTTCGCACAAACTTCATATATTTGAGGAGATTTTCAACTTCGTCTATTATAAAACTTGTCTTTGATGACAATAAGGATGTTGTTGTGGAAACCTCATATGGTTTGATCAGTATTACTTCCTCATCTTCAACCTTTCCTTCTTTTTTCTTCATTTCTTCATCAATATATAACTTCTGGATCTCCCAAATATTATTGTCTATGTATTTGTTGTCTTTTTCTTTATATTGATTCAATTTGTTGTCTAACATCCTCTAGATCTGGAATGCTCATTTATTTATATCACTTTGAACCAGATATCGAAGGTCTTCCAATATTTGTAGCATTTGTTGTTCTGTTATTGATGCTTGTCATTAGAACAGATCCTTCTACTTCCATTATCGTTGTATTCACTTCTTCTGCCAACTTCTTGATATTCTTCACCATTCTCTGCACATCTATCATCATCTCCAACCCCTTCAATGTCTTGTAATATAACCTCATCCAATCTTCTCTTTCCATTTTCATGACTTGAGCCTGGTCCATATTGTTTAATTTCCTGGAGATATATAGGTTTGGGGATGTGGGTGCCATAGCATTGTTGTTGTTGTTAGAGATTTGAGAAGACATTTGCTTGTATAGGTACTTTAAGAGTTCAAGTGATTTCTTTGAGCTATCAAAATGAGATTTTACCCCCTCTTTTTATAGGTTTCGACTCAAACACCTTGTTCAATAGTCTTCTATTACCTCTTTTGCATAAGGCAACCCCATTTCTACTATGCATTGGTCATATTCATCTCCATAGCCCTTCCAATGTACCAGGTATTATGTCCCTCTTCTACATTTCCTATGCTTCCTGACTTTTTCTACCTTATATTCCTCTTCTTCATTAATAATTGATGGCAGAGATTTTGGATCCTTGTGTTGTCCTTTGAATTTTGGTTCCACACATCATGTCAA
>JAJOHK020002068.1:0-10517 GCA_022457215.2 Leucocoprinus gongylophorus
ATCTAATGTCCTTCATTTGAAGACCCACAGAACAAACCCACAGAACAAAGCATTGAGTTTGTTGAAACTATTCACTTAGAGTATCATATCTCATGAAGTGGAGTCTCCCAAGGATAGAGACCAGAGGGTAGCAGCTACTGGCCTACAAGAACAGTTTTTCATTCCTACTTGCTAGTGACTTTTGTATGTTTCCAAAAGGTCCTTCATGATAGACTAGAGAAGTGTTGTTTTTGCTTTCTTGGAGCATGTTGAAAACCAAAGGACCACTGTGGATAAACTGGGTATATTGGTGCCAAACTGACCTGTAGTATGGTTATAGTATGAACTTGGCACTATGTATACTTTTACTTTTACTTTCTGATCTGCTGCTATTTATGTCATCAATATAAGGTGGGGCCTCCCCAAATTCCCAGCTTTAACAAGGTAAAGTCTAGGCCTTGTATAGTTGGCAGAGGTGCTAAAGCATAGAGTACTTAGTTATTGTAGCCACTACTAGTTGGAATAACATTAGGCTATATAGACCCATTTCAGTAGGCTCATTCAGACACTCTAGTGAAATATTACAAGAGAACTCAACAAGAAGTCTCTATGATATTAGTGTAAGAGATCTAATTATGAGTTATTGTTACTACTATTATTACTTATTGTGCTATATATATATCATAACTTTAAAGGTAGCTTAAGTAAAGGAACTTGTGTTTTAGACTGGAACTTGGACTTATTCTCCTTTTATTTGAGTTTCTCTTTCTTAATTTGAACTTATATAAAAAAGTGTGATGGAAGTCACAAAGAATAATAGAGACATGACACAATATCACATCACAGTCACAGATAGTTATAGTTATATAATCATGTGATAAGAAAATATTGTAAAGTTACTAAAAGATTTTAAATAATACTTTAGAGTAGATTAGTATAAGTACATATGGGCTAATACTAAATAGTATATAAAGTAGACAACTTTTGTTAGAATCAAAGATGGTGGACTTGGTCTTTTTATTTTTCTCTCTTATTTTTGTTTTATTTTATTTTATTTTTGTTTTCTAATTTTCTTTATTAGAACTTGAATAAAGAATGGTAATGTGAAAGTCATAACTGTCACTGTTACTGTCACATTATTATGTGATACAGAAAAGGATGTAGAAGATTCTGGAACAAGTTATCAAAGCTAAAGATAATAAACTTGGTTTTTTAAAATTCTCTCTTACTTTCTTTTATTTTATTTTTCATTTCCAATTTTCTTTATTGGAACTTAGTTAAGGGTAGCAATGTGATATCACACATGACTGTCACATGTTGGTCACAGTCATAATTACATCATTATATGATGTGAAGAAAAAAGTAAAAGATTTTAGAATAAATAATATTATATAATATGGTTATATTAGATAAGAAACATGTCCAGAAAAGGAAACTATCTATGTGTTATATGCAAGTCCACCCATCCATAAATTACATCCCCATGGTAAAATCATCTCCAAATCATACAAGTCTACCTTCTACAGCAGCTACCTTTCTTATAACACATCTTATGGCGGTGCTGCAACCCTCCAGGTATTCCATCTTTTATGGTGGAGATACTCCTATTCAACTCAGTCTTCCATGACAGAGTTACTCCTGTCAGTATCTCAACACTGAAACCTTCACTTGGGGTAATAAGGGTTTTACCACTAAAACCTCAAGCATCTCCTATACTATCTGTTTGTATATAAGACTAGTAGTTACACTGTAATTTGCTAGTCTGATAATCAACAAAGATAACTCTTATTGAACTCGATCTCCAGTGTTCAACGGCAACACACCAATTAGCACTCACTTCTATCTTGGACTTCTTCCTATTATCTAAAGTTGTGACTATGTGGCAGATAGATGGCATAGCACATAAGCTGAAGCCAAGGTCGTTCTACAAGTCTGCTCATCTCTGAGTCCATTCTGCAGACTTCCACCCTGATGTAAACCACGCCTAACACTATAGAACAATTACAAAAGATGTTGGAAGAGTATGAAAATATTATTTGATGCATGCAGATGTAAATCTGGAGTACCCTTGGCCTTAGTAGATATATTGTGCCTCTGTATATTGTAACAGTTATATTTAGAAAGAGAATTATAACAGGAAGTAGATTATAGAAGAAGTCAAACTTCTAAGCATAGGCACTCAGAATAATATATGACACTAGTTGATTTTCAAGCTAAAAAACTACAGAGTATTTATACATTTTAAATACTAGTGTCATAATATGCTTGAACTCTTATATTTTTATTTTATTTTATTTTATTTTTCTTTTCTTTTTATCTATTTTCTTTGATTTAATTTTTTATTTCTTTAGTATTTCTTTTATTTTTTGGACAATGAAGAGACACATGATTATAATCATATAATGTAAGGTCATAAGTCTGGAACATAATAGAAGGAACGAGAACAATGATGTCAAAGGTATAAGGGGATTAGTCTTACATTGAGAAGTCATAAGTGCTTAGAAACTCTAAATGATATTTAGGTAAGATATTCTACTATTACATCACTACCATATATACTATAACAGGATAGTCCAAGTATATGGTTTATACACTTGACCAATCAATATCTACAACTATAATTAACTAAATAACTATAGTGCTACTATAGCAGACTATGTTATAGCAACCACTCGTCACTCAAGGACAAATAATCTCACAACCAGCAAAGCTCTCCAGTGGGCTATCAAGTAACGAATGGGGGATTACAAGAGAACTCGACAAGGAGCCCTTGCTGCATTGCTACCCTATTTATATAAGTTACAAGTGGTCCGTGCTACAACAATGTGTCTGCCTCATGTCTACTCCACAGTGACTGTGCAAGACTGTGTATCCTGCCCTAACATCCATGTGTCCTACATATGGTAGCAATATGATGTACATGCTCCCTGACGTCATCATCTAGGCTCTTCTAGCCTTGTAGACCCTTCTAGACCTATAGATCCTTCTAGACCGCTCTAGGCCTATGACATCATCTCACATGACTTCCAGGTCACGTGCTCTTCTTCTGTTGTAGACTAATAATTAACTATCTTATCTATGTCCAGCTAACCCTAACCCTAGCCAAAGTCTGTCCACACTTTCGTTCTATAACAGACTAGACAATAGGAATTAGAATAAGGTAGAGGTAGTTATCAGTTCATCAGGAGCTAGTCTAGGTAATGACCAGCCTAGAAGTGTAACTAAACCTTAGTAGAGTAGATCTGTACTTACAATGTTGCCAATATACCCTGACAGCAGAGTTGTAGCATGTTTGCCTTGTGGTAATAGTATGGTAGACTCATGAATAACACATATAGTTTAGGGTAGGACTTGTACTAGTAGTATATATAGTATAGAAATACATTGGGAACTTCTTGTCAAGTTCTCTTGTGATCCCCACAAAATACTTTGCTCACAAGTTTACTTAGTATGCTATTAACTGTCTTGGTTAGTAGTTGCCACAACAGTAGAACTCAACTTTCTTCAAGAACACTGCATCATATAGTCTCCTTTCTCATACTCTATATTTATCCTCAGTATATAACCAGCATGGTTAATTGTTACAAACCACTCATAACCAAACCTTAGGCTTAAGGAAAGCTAGCTGTTTAGCATGGACAGTCATGAATGGCAGTGACCAGATCTAGACCACTGTCTATACATTACTCATTGTTCAAGTAGGTAGTGTTGAAGTAGTTTACATGTACATTTTTGAGTAGTAGCCTTGTGCTAAAGGTCCATTGTAATCTTTCCACACAGAAAAGTGATGTTATTCAGTAAGAAAGCATCTAGTTTAGAGATTCCCTTCTTAGGGATATTAGTGTAACAGTTTGATTAGGACAGTAGTTAGTAGGACAGTAGACAGGTAGTCAGTAGATAGTGTGAGGTTGAGTAAGAAGAACGCTGGCTAGTACTTACAGAGAAATGTTTTTGGGAAATATCATTTTTGAGTTGTCAGACGCTATGGCAACAAGTATTGTTGATATAAGTCAAATAAATATGGAAGGATTGATCAGAGATATAGAAGAAGAAGAAGTGATGAGGTTATTAAAGTAGATGATGGAGAACAACATGATAATATTGAAATTACAAAAGCAATTGTTGAAGTTGCAAGAAGCAGAAAAAGAGAAGAGAAGGAGAGAACAGGAAAGAGAGTGGAGAAGAAGAGAATACAGTAAAAGATGGGAGGAAGAAGAAAAGAAAGGAAGAAAAGAAAGGAAAGAAGAAGAGAGGAAGAGGATAGATGATGAATGGAGAAGGGTAGAAGAGATAAGGATAAAAGAAGAAAGAAGAACAAAAAAGGAGTGGAAACAACAAGAAGTATGTGGAAGAAGAAGAGAGGTGAATAGAAAAAGAGCAATGATAGAGAGGAAATGTTTTGTGTGTAGAATGTTTGGATATATTGCCTGTAATTGCATAAATGTAGAGAGTAGAAGAGAAGAGGGATCAACACCAATGCCCTTGAATAAATTTGAAGTATTGAAGAGCAGAGTGATGAATGTAAAAGAAGGTAGTGGAAAAGAGATAAGAAAGGATAGAAAGATGATTTTAAGATTGAAAGAAGGAAAGAAGGGAAATTGTTGTAACAGTGAAGATAGGGTTAAAGTAGGATGATGATGATGATGAGATTGCTGTGGAGGCACTATTGTACAGTAGTGCAATAGGGTTGGTGATAAGCTTGGAGTTTGCAAGGAAGAACAAGTTTAAGAAGAAGAGATTGGAAAGACTAATATATGTAAGGAACATTGATGGTACCTTTAATCATGAAGAATCAATTGAACATACTGTAGAGGTAAAGCTATTTTTAAAAAGTCATAAAGAGAGAACAGAGATAGATGTAATAAGAGAACAGAAATAAATTGTGATATTAGGAATACTATGGCTGATATACCACAATCCAGAAATTAATTGGAAGATAGGAAAGGTAAAAATGACAAGGTGTTCAGATGAATGTAGGAAGAAATGGAAGACAAAGCAAACAAAGTCAAGATGGCAAAAGTAAAAGAAGAAAGAGAAAAAGGAAAAATTCAGGAAACTAATTATGAAAGAAAAAATAGAGATAGCAAGAATAATAAAGAAAAAGCAGGAAGAAGAAGAAGACTTGATAGAGATTATAATAGTAGAAAATGTTACAATTGACACCTCCTTGATGCAGCATGGACTCAGGCAAAGGGTAATGATGACATGATTGGCTGCACTGCAAGTATCTCAGTCAGCACCTTACATAGTAGGTACAATATCCTTGCTTTAGCCTTATGGACTATGACTTGGACTATGACTTGTTTCACTCAAATACAAGGGATACTTTCCTCATGTTATAACAGTATATATAGTGTAGATACTACTCTGCAGTCTTTATGCTTTACCAATTCTATAATCCCTTATCTTCTTCTCAAGTCTTTGCCTAAGTGCAACCTGAGCTCTAGCTTAAGGTTGTAAGCCAAAACCATGAAGGAACTGGAAGAAAGAACAGTCAGGTTCTTAAAAATAGCAGAGAAACACAATTTGTGTTTCAAGAGGTCAAAATACAACTTCAACATGGAAGAAATTTCTATCTTAGGAGTCATCGTAGGAAAGGAACAAGTCAAGATGGAACAAGAGAAGATAAAGACAGTAAAGAAATGGAAGACACCAGCAAGGGTCAAAGATGTGGAAAGCTTCCTTGGATTTGCAAACTTCTATCAGTGATTTATCCAAAATTTCAGCCATATAACAAAGCCATTAAATGAATTAAAAGACAAGAAAGATTGGAAATGGGAAGAAGAACATCAGAAGATGTTTGAAGAACTCAAGGAAAAGATAATGAGTCAGCTGGTACTATTGCTACCCAGAAAAGAAGGAAAATTCAAAGTAGAAATGGATATGTTAGGGCATGCTATAGAAGGAGTACTATCCCAGGAACAGGACAGGAAGTGGAAACCAATAGCATTTTTATTAAGGACAATGCAACCAGCAGAGAAAAACTACAAAATCTACAACAAGGAGCTACTAGCAATAGTGGAAGCTTTAACCAAGTAGATATAGTACTTACTGAATATAGTAGAAACATTTGAAATCTAGATGGACCACGAAAACCTGAAATATTTCTGGGAACCTCACAAGCTAAATATGAGACAAGCAAGATAGTATTTAAAGTTACAAGACTATAACTTCACACTGCGACACATTCCAGGAAAAACAAATACCAAGGCAGATATTCTTTCAAGAAAATATCAAGTCAACACGAAAGAAGACAACAAGGACATGCAACTCTTAAAGGAAGAACTATAGTCAAGAAGAACGACAGCCAAAATCACTATGATAGGAAGAAAAATAACAGCAGAAGAATGTAATATACTCAAGAAAATTCAAAAAAATAACATGAGAGAAAAAGAAGTGGTCCAAGCACTGGAGAAACAAGATGGGTTGACATGGGAAGAAAATGGAGTGGTATACATGGAATGAAGAATCTATGTTCCAAATAACAAGAAGATCAGGAAAGAAATTCTAAAAGAAAATTACAACTCAGTAGATGTGGGTCATCTAGGACAACACAAGATGCTGGACATACTCAAGAGGACCTACTGGTAGCCAGGACTAAAGGAAGATATCAAGAAATACATACAGGAATGCTTTAAATGCCAACAAAATAAAGTTCAACACCAAAGAAAGGCAGGAGAATTACATCCACTGGAAGTTCTGCAAGGACCATAGCAAGAAATCAGTATAGACATCATTGAACCCTTATCTAAATCAAATGGAATGGATACTATAGTGGTCATTGTGGACCAATTCACAAAGATGATTCGACTAAAGGCAACAATAATGAATATATCATCAGAAGAAATCACAAAAATATATAGGGATAACATATGGAAATTACATGGAGTACCTAGAAAGATTCTTAGTGATTGAGGACCATAATTTGCATAAAAGTTTATAGAAGAATTTACAAAAGCACTGGGAACAAAGAAACAACTATCAACAGCATACTACCCTCAAACAGATGGTCAAATGGAAAGGATAAACCAAGAGATAGGAACCTTTTTATGGCATTATGTGAATTACCAACAAGATAATTGGACGGATTGGTTAGCTGTAGCAGAGTTTCAGTATAACAACAAAAAACATGTGGCAATGGAAAGAATACCATTTAAATTAAACTTCAGAAGACATCTTTGGAAAGAGGACCTCATGACTTAAACAGAGATTCCATGAGTAAAAGAATTCCTGATCAGGATACAGAAAAGTTAGGAACAGGTGACAAAGGCAATGAAGAAGCAATTCAACAAAAAAAGGCAGAATCTTCAAGAACTAAAGGTCAGAGACAACATGTGGCTGGAAAACAAGAATATCCATTCAAATTGACCCTCAAAGAAGTTGGATAACAAAAGATACAGGCCTTTTAAAATCTCAAAGGACATTGGCTCGGGGGCATTTTAGCTGGAACTTCCAGAAGGATGGGCAATTCATAATGTTTTCAATAAAGACCTTCTGATACAATGTGTGGAGCCGAAGTTCAAAGGAAAACACAAGGATCTAATACCTCTGCTGACAATTATTAATGAAGAAGAAGAATATAAGGTAGAAGAAATTAGGAAGCATAAGAAACGTGGAAGAGAGATACAATATCTGGTACATTGAAATGTCTATGGAGATGAACATAACCAATAAATAGCAGAAATAGGGTTGCCTCATGCAAAAGAGGTGATAGAAGACTATTAGGCCAGGTGTTCAAGTTGAAACCTATAAAGAGAGAGAGTAAAATCCTATTTTGACAGTTCAAAACATTCACTCAAACTTTTAAAAATAAAATGTCTTCTCAAGTTAACAACAACTACACCACTGCTCCCACCTCCCCAAACCTCTATATTTCCAGAAAACTAAACAACATGGATTAGGCTCAAGTCATGAAGAAAGAAAGAGAAGATTGGACGAGACTATACCACAAGATATTGAAGGGACTAGAAACAATGATCAATGTACAGAAGATGGTGAAGGATATCAAGAAGTTGACAGAAAAGGCAAATACAACATTGACAGAAGTATTATGAACTAAAGTCTTTAGAGTCAGACAATAGAACAACTCTTGTATTGAGTAATACAAGAGAACTCTTCTACAAACTAGTATATCTTATATAATCTTACAGATGGTCTGTGCTAACTACTGTGCACCCTACCCTAAACAGCCATGTGATGTCCATGTTGTATAATGTTATCTGTTCTCAAATCTTCTACTAAATTTTCCTAAGTCCTATGATCTGTCTTGTGATTACACCATCAGGTGATTGATGTAACAACGTGACTGATCAACCCTAACCCTAGTTGTTCTCAAAATATAAAATAGAAAAATAAATTGAAAAGAAAATCAAAAATGAAAAGAATAGAAAATAAATCAAGTCCATCTTCTTCAATCTTGACAAGAAGTAGAAGGAACCATTCTAGCTACAAGCATCAATAATTGAATGGTAAATGCTACCAACTTAGCAGAAATATTAGAAGATCTTCAATACATAGTACAAAGCAATATGAAAGATTGAGTGTTTCAAACACAAAGAATGTTAGTAGATAAACTGGATACATACAAGGGAAAAGGGAATCAATATATGAATGAAAATATCCAGGAAATTCAAGAATTATATGCTGATGAAGAACAAAAGGAAAAGAATAAAGGAAAAGTAGAAGATGAGAAAGTCATACTAATTAAACCTTATGAAGTATTGAAGTCAAGTTCAACAAAAAGCTCAAGTTTTGTTGATGAAGAAGTCAACAATCTCCTGAAATACATAAAGTTCATCAAGTCACCCACCCAAACAAAGATTTTCTGACCACCATCTCATTATCAATCACTTCAATCTAGAGGAGAACAAGATCCTGACTTCTGGAAAGAAATAGCAATTGCTCTGATAGATAACAAGTACAATACAGAAACAGCAAGGAACAGATATCACATTAAGATGTTCTAAGGAGGACTGCTGCACAAAACATTCTTCATTGCAATTGACAATCGAGAACAAGTCATTATTGGTCCAAACAAGAAAATGGTTGTGACATATATAGTAGGAGAATTAGAGGTTTTGGTCTAATTCATGGAAACATGAATGCTGAAATGGGGGTATTGTTACAATCAACATCTCCTTGATGTAGCATGGACTCAGGCAAAGAGTAATGACAACATGATCAGCTGCACTGCATATATCTCAGTCAGCACCTCATGTAGTAGGTGTAATATCCTTGCTTTAGCCTCATAGACTATGACTTGTTTGACTCAAGTACAAGGGATACTTTCCTCATGTTATAACAGTATATATAGTGTAGATACTACTCTGCAGTCTTTATGCTTTACCAATTCTATAATCTCTTATCTTCTTCTCAAGTCTTTGCCTAAGTGCAACCTGAGCTCTAGCTTAAGGTCATAACAGAAAAGATGGTTCCCAAAAGGTTCCATAAGTATTTGAAGATGTTTGAGAAGAAGAAGTCAGAGAGGATGCTGATGAGAAAGACATAAGATCATGTTATAGATCTCAGAGAGGGATTTGTTCCAAAAAAGAGGAAGATATACCCATTATTAAGAATAGAAAGGGAGAAGGTATATGAATTTGTAAAGAATTAGTTAAGAAAAGAGTATATTCAACTATCAAAATCACCACAAATATCACTTGTGTTCTTTGTGCCAAAGAAAGATAGTGTTATGATGTACTTGGATACTAACAATTTATTTTAATTTTATTTTTCTTTTATCTATTTTTCTTGATTCAATTTCTTTTCTTTTTGTTCTCTTTTCTTTTTCTTTTTTTTTTTGAACAATGAAGAGGCACATGACTGTGGTCACATGATACATCACATGATGTGATATCATAAGGTCTAGAACATAGTAGAAGAAGCTAGAACAAATAATGTTAGAAGATATGTTTGCTTTATAATAATGGTGTGGTGGACTTATAGAGAACATATGGACTTTAGTAGGGAAGGCTTATTTATCACTAGCATGGACCAACCATGTATAGTATAGATAGTTTAGGAATACTTAAAGGACTTCTTGTTGAGTTCTTTTGTAATCTCCACAAGATGCTTTCTATTGAGTGAAGATATTGGTCTTTGCAACTAGTGGTTACTACAACAGATGAGAAGAAGAAGATGGTACAAGACTACAGATATCTAAACAGTTGGACAATCAAGAACAATTATCCATTACCACTAATTTCAGATCTAATAGATAATATAGGAAAGAAGAGGATATTTATAAAGATAGACTTAAGGTAGGAGTATAACAATGTGAGAATTAAGAAAGGAGATAAGTAGAAGACAGCACTCTCAATGCCATATGGTGCCTTTGAGCTGATGGTAATATTCTTTGGATTGACAAACTCACCAGTGACTTTCTAAATAATAGTGAATAATCTGTTAAGATATATAAGAGAGGTAAAAGATGTAGCAGCATTTATTGATGATGTGATGATAGGAACAGAGACAGATAAAGGACATGATGATATTGTGAAAGAAGTACTGAGAAGAATGGCAGAGAATGATTTATTTGT
>JAJOHK020002069.1:0-10516 GCA_022457215.2 Leucocoprinus gongylophorus
AACAGCTTGCGCATGGACCATCACTCTTTTGTATATATACCTCTGTGTCTGAGGGCTAGACCTCAGACTTAACAACGTCAATTATTCCTGTTGATACTTTTCATCATCTGTCAGTCATCATACCCTTATACTGAACCTCTGAAACACTATTCAGCCCCAGTATCACAACCAGTGAGTATCTTATTTGTGATAACCATGCCTTTGTGTTGACTTCTGTAATCTTAACTATATCTCCAAGAAAAATTGTTATTCACTCCTGCTCATCTCTGATCTGCTAGACTTACCTTGCAAAGCTTGGGTCTACTGAAAGATAAATATTCGCCATACTTACCATTTGGTTTTCATTGCTGACAGTGATGAATGGAAGACTGCCTTTAGAATATGCTATGGATCATTTGAATGGTCTGTAATGCTGTTCAGTCTTACCAATGCTCCTGCAGCTTTCCAGCAATTCATAAATGACATTTTCTCTGACCTTTTGGATGTCTGTATCATGATCTATCTGGATGATATACTTATCTACTTGAATAACATGTCCAAACATCACCAGCATATAAAACAAGTACTCAAGTGTCTCTGCAAGGCTGATCTTTATGCCAAAGCAGAGAAATGTGAATTTCACTCTAAGTCAGTAGAGTATCTAGGATATATCCTTTCTCCTTCTGGCCTTATTATGTCCAACAACAAAGTAAAAATTATTCAAGACTGGCCAAAACCCAAGAAAGTCAAGGATATTCAATCCTTCTCAGGTTTTGCAAACTTTTACTGATGGTTTATCTTCAACTACTTGGACATTGTTATTCCATTGACTTGTCTCACCTGGAAGGACATTCCTTAGAAGTTCAACTTCTCCTGTTAAGATGCTTTCAACTCCCTCAAGAAGGTATTTATCTCTGCTTCTATTCTCACTCATTGAATTCCTGATGCTTAACTCATCATGGAAACTGATGCTTTGGACTATGCTTTTACTGCAATCCTTTCTATTGTTAATGAAGATAATGAAGTTCACCTAGTTGCTTTTCACTCTTGTACTTTTACTGCAACAGAGTTGAATTATGACACATATGATAAGAAATTGCTTGCTATCTTTGAAGCCTTCAAGATTTGGTGATACTATTTAGAAGATTTGGCCTATCCCATCAACATTGTTATAGATCATAAGAACCTTAAGTATTTTTCTATTACCAAGGTATTGACCCAAAGGCAAGTATAGTGGTCTGAGTACCTCTCCCAGTTCTACCTTGGTCATCTCAGCACCAAACCAGATGCTCTCACTAGACAATGGGACGTCTATCCTAAAGGAGGGAATACTAGCTATGCTACAATCAACCCTTACAACTTCAAACCTATCTTCACTCAAGAATAACTTGCAGCCTCCATATAAGCTACCATTCTCCTCTTTCTTTCTCTCTGTGTAGCTACAGTCATGGATCTGGACATCCTACATCAAGACATCCTCTTAGCTTTCCCTAGTGATCCAATTGCTACAAAACACATCTCTGCAGATGGCCAGTAGTCTACAGACCCAAATGATCTACTCTTCCTTGATAATAGAATTTATATACCATCTACTGGCAACCTCTACACACATGTTCTTCAGTACAATCATGATTACATTCTTGTTAAACATTTTGGTCAAAACAAAACACTGGAATTAATCTGCTGCAGATACTCCTGGCTCAGCCTCCATGCTGATGTACAACAATTCTGCAAGTCCTGTATCACTTGTATGTGATCCAAGCCATAACATTACAAGCCCTATGGATCTCTCAAACAACTTCCCATCTTTAAATAACTATAGAATTCCATTTCTATAGACTTCATCAAGAAACTTCTATCATCCTTTAGATTTGACACTATCTTGATCATAGTCGACTGGCTTACCAAGCAGACAATCTTTATTCCTTCCCATGACACCATCACGTCTGTGTCAGGAGTACAGTATGAAGTATATATATAGTACCAGCTAGATATCAAAGCTAAGCTTGATATTGCACACTTTTAGTATAACTAGTTCAGTGGCTAGTCTATTTCTAACAGTCTGTTCATCCTTTATGTGTTTTCCAAACATGGCATTTCTTCCCATGTCACCTCTAATAGGGGCTTGGAGTTTGTGTTAAACTTCTTCTGATCTTTAGACACTGCTCTTGACATGTGGCTTCACTTTACTTCAGGCTACCACTCTGAAGGTGATGGACAAACCGAATGCATGAATCAGATTCTCAAGCAATACCTCCATGTATATTGTAACTACCAGCAAGACAACTGGTCCAAACTCTTACCTCTTGTGGAGTTTGCTTATAATAATGCTCTGAGTGCTACTGGTGTTTCCCCATTCTTCACTAATAAGGGATATCATCCAAGTATTACTGTTCACCCCAAACACGATATTGCTTCTTCCCAAGCCTACAACTTTGCCATAGATCTCAATGAGTTACAGAGTATTCTCAAAGCTGAAATCTCCATGGCCCAACAGCATTATCAGAAATCCACTGATGCATGACATTCCCTTGCTCCTAATTTCAAAGTAGGTGACAAAGTTTTTGTCAAGGCTAAGTTCTTCTGAACTACTTGGCCTTCAAAGAAACTCTTCAAAAAATATCTTGGACCCTACAAAATCATTGCCCAGCCTGGTACACTATTGTTCACTCTCTGCCTTTTAGAGTCCATGTGCTCTATTTATCTAGTCTTCTATGTGTCCATGCTCAAACCTGCCACATCCAACACTTTCTTTAAGAGAATACAACTGGCCCCCACTCCAGTTATAATTGACAGGAAACCCAAATATGAAATTTCTTGGATAGTGGACTCTAAAATTGATCACTGACAGGCATACAAACTTTTGTACAAGGTGATCTTGCTAGGGTATGAAGACATTGGAGATAAATCTAAATAGATCTCTATATCTAAACTTACTTATACTGCTGACTTGGTATCTGATTTCCACATTGTATATCCTACCAAGCCCAGTTCTCTCCTATTGTTCTGATTATGCTGTTATACTTGTCCCCTGCCTCTGCATATTTTCCAGTGGAGATTCCTTCATTAATTCCTTAGTATATTCTGTCTGCTCTTCTCATTAACCCCCAGCTTCAGTGCACTTTTTCAGGGTTTCTTTTTAAAACTTTCAAACTTCTTTTTTTTGTTTATGTATTGTTGACCTAGGTACCATTATGGAATTTTTGGATAAACTCAATAGGACTTCAAAGGCTCAGTTATAAGAGGGGAATACTGTCATATGCAAGTCTACCTGTCTGGAAATTACATCTCTGCAGTGATATCATCTCCAAATTATATGAGCTCACCTTCCACAGTGGCTATCTTTCTTATAACATATCTTATAGCAGTGCTGCAACCATCTGGGTATTCCATCTTCCACAGCAGAGATACTCTTATTCAACTCAGTCTTCCATGACAGAGTTACCTCTATCAGTGTCTCAACACTGAAATCTCTACTTGGGATAATAGAGGTTTTATCACTGAAACTCCAAGCATCTCCTATACTATCCATTTGTATATAAGACTAGTAGTTACACTGTAATTTGCTAGTCTGATAATCAATGAAGATAATTCTTATTGAACTTGATCTCCAGTGTTTAACAGTGATACACTAATCAGCACTCACTCCCATCTTGAACTTCTCTCTATTATCTGAAGTTGCAACCATGTGGTAGACAGATAGTGCAGCATATAAGCTGAAGCCAAGGTTGTTCTACAAGTCTGTACATCTCCAAGTCTATTCTATGAACTTCCATCCCAGTGTGAACTGCACCTGACATTGAGGCATTTTGCTTCTTGGATTCTGTACAAGAAAGTCATATGTCCCTATTTCTAGCAATTCTTGCATTGGGGCATGCCAGGGTTCATGTTTGCCCCTCTGATAGTGGCAATGTAGTTTCCTATGTTGAAACACCTGTTAATGAGACTTTTTGCCTTACTTCTACTTTGAACATCCCAGATGTCTAACCAGACTATAGCCATATCTGACTTTGGAGAGACCTTGATGATATGAGATTTTGAGACCAAAACAATGTGATTGAAGATATAGTTCTTTTTGATAATGTCTTCAACCACATTTGAAGTAATAAGAGTGGATATATTTTCTTGAAGATATAGAATGCCTATAATTTTGAGATAGGACTTTAATTAAGAGAGACATAGAACTTCAACTTCTTTTGAGTCAATATGATTTGCATTCTTGATGTAGTTCTTGATGGATTGGAGATCCAAAGTTAAGACAACTTTGTTAGTCACAATAGTGATACCTACTAAACCTGATTGAACAAAGTCAACCATGACTTCTGACTTGATGTCTTTTAGAACTCTGTTCAGATCAGAGATATGGCTGCTACTCTCTTCTATGAACTTCTTTATATTGTCACTGTTCATTGGAACAATGACTTGTTTTCTGGATGGACCCTTGGTGGTCATGTTAATATATGGTTTAGGCTTACTACTACTATTAATGATTTTCTGTATGTTCCCAATTTTGTTTGCCTTGAGAGAGGGGAAAGCATTTTTAATCTTGAAAACTTCTGCAGTGTAGTTGCCAGACTTAGATGCCTAAGCATACAATTTCCCAGGCTATTCTTAGCTTGAGGTGGGTTTAGAACTTTGAAGTATTTTGAGATTTTCTTAACCTCTTTGAGGGATTTGGTGGGAATAGGTGGAGATAGCCTTTCAATGCTTACTGGTTTAGTGGTATCCTTGTTTCCTTTCTTTCTGCTCTTGATGGGATTTACTTTAGAGATGCATATAAATGAAATTTTCTGCCTAAAAAAGTTGTTGTTTTTATCAGTAAAAAGAGAATTCTATCCTGAATTGTAGATGGATGAAATAAGTTACCAGGCAGCTTTACCCATGTCTTTGAGTTCCTTGACATTGTTGGACTTACATGTATCAATTTTCTTGTTTTCAATATACTAGGCCAAGCAGTTTAACAATACCTTGATATTTTTGGAATTGGACAGCAGATGCTCAAGCAAGCCATGGAGAGAGATGGGTTGAAAGTTACCATCTCATAGGTCTGGTTCAATAGGTTGGTCAGGATTGTATGGTAATTGAATGTTAATGATGTCATTGTCAACATGTTGTGCAGTTGATGTATTAAAGGCAGGTGCCTCATTTGAAGCATGTTGCTGCCTCCCAGTAGACTTGTGGTCAGTTGCCTTACTGATGGTATTTATTTTCTTGCTTTTGTCTTTGTAGGACTGTTGGGAACTGTTGACAGGTTCCACAAACTCTTCATCAGGGAGGTCATTGTTGAGGACCATTCTTTTGTGGTAAGGTTGAGAAGAAACACTTGAAGAAATCAAAGCACTTCTAGAACTTGCTTTGCTGGGAGAACTTTTTCTTCCCCTAACATTGTTGTAATTGTTGATGTCCATCACCTCAGGGGCTGGTAAAAAGACTATATGTGTCATAGTAGAAGTAAGAGCTGAAGTAGAAAAATGTATATTCCCTAAGTCTCTTTTAGGCACTACCATACAAGATGGAGGTATGAGAGAGAGAAGGGATGGCGGTCTGCCCTCGCGCCCCGCGTAATAAATTGTTGATTTAAAAAAATAAAAATAAAAAAGTACTCCAACACCCAATGTCCTAAGAATGCTGTCGATTCGTAACCCGTACAGCAGTGTTGTGAAGGTGCAACCTTAGAAGGGGGTTAGTGTTTTCTTCTATGTATATAAGTAGTTCTTAGATAGTCTGGTTTACTATATTCCAACCGCTGGACTTGGGGATCTCATAAGATTCCGCTTGACAAACCAAATCATCTCCACTGAACAGCTATCTCCGGTGAGATAACTCCCCCTGAAGAAAAGTTAGCTTGGCGATACTAGAACGCTGAAAGAGCAGGACCTGATTGCATTGGAGCACACTTTAGAAAGAGACAATCTTCAGAAGGTGGTGGAGCTGGTCGCTAGCATGAGAAAAATAGTTGAGTTCCGAACTAGGCTAGCCAACATGTATTGGGAAAATTATTTGCCAACTGAACACCAGGTGTAGCCTCAGGGGCCCCAGGCTCCCTATGAGAGAAAGATCGGTCGAAGGCGAGGAAAACTGTAGGAGACGCTGCATATCGGACACCCAGAAACTCTATGTTTCCTTATATTCACGCTACCTTGATGGCTGCCATGGCTGAGGTTGACAATAGGAGCTGGGACAGCGAATGATAGAGTGACTTATGACTCGAGACGCGGGTCACGTGAGGCGGTAGTTAGTGTAACATAATAAGTTCTCCCAAACACTGTCAGAGAAGCATAAATCACAATGCTTCAGTACTCTGCTCTTCGATTTCTGGACAGACCTAACCGTAGGGGTTGTTACTGACCAAAGACCTCATTTATCCTACCCGAGGGTATTTACTCGTCTCACAAGTGCTCATAAAAGGATCTAATAATAGCAGGTTTGAATGAGAAACGTGCGTGTCCGTAAGCTCAGAGAATCCCATACGGATCACTCTACAATGTATCACTAATCCCAGAAATTGACAAATACCGATAGATATGTCATGTAAGAAAGGTTTGGGACGAACCCATGATATTCGAGAGCCAAAGACTTGCCAGACGACGGCATTGTCCGCCGCACGTTCTTGGCACATCACGATGCCTGGGACTATAGTCAGATTTCTGATGGGAGATATTCGGACGACTCCTGCAATACAGAACGGACCATGGACGGATTCCATGGTGAATATTGGAAGTGCCATGATGGGGCCCTGCGAAGCGAAGCCTCACATTCACTATAGCTCCCGGACCTTTTCGGCACGAAGAAGGGCATAAGATTGCAGTAGCCTTGCTTGAGACGTCCAGCACTATCACGAAAACGGCCAGTCCCTTCTAGCTATGCAGCCCCTTCCATTCTAGTCTCGCCACTTAACGACGGATTGTTTATCTATACACCATGCCAAAAAGCCATGGTCGAGTTGAGCTTGCAATTATTAGTATCTATGCCATGATGAATTCCAGTGCGAAAATTCATACTCGTATTTACTCCAATCTAAATGCTCAAGGAATGCTGAATGCTATTCAATAATTGCTATTCAAAATTCTCAGGTCAGCAAGCTTCTAGCAGTGTGAATTGCCACGGTCTTAACCGGGTAGAATCGACTGACATCCCTCGATTGGCCTCTTGGCATTCCTCATTTGGTATGTGGATTCCAGCAGTGAACATCAAGTTAGTGAACATCAAGTTTTGTGTGAGATAATCCTCAGCTGTTATTGTTATTCCTGTGCCGGAGAATGATCTTTAATGCCGTTTGCCTTTTGGGCATGATGTGGCCTTGCTACTATCTTGCGAACATTTGTTATATGATTGAAGTTTACCACAGTCAACTACATTTGAAAATAGACTAGTGGTCTAGCCTGTAATGCCAGAGATTGTGACAACCAGGGGGAAGGGAAGGGTGAGAAACAATCAGAGTGGCAGATCGGGTCCGATTTCAATCAATGACCTCCGAATTTGTTTCCTATATCAGCCACCTCTTTCACTTTATACTTTGGCTTTCGCCTCCTAGAGGTACATATCTCTCGCTCCGACGTGGACCTTGCGTTTGGTACGAATACGTATTCCACTAACACTCCATAATCCTTCAAGAATGACCCTTTCAGCAAGGTCGTCGTCCTCAGCCGTACAGGATTACTTTTCTCACGTCCCTCAGGATCCTGAGAGGCCTCCACCTCCCTCTCGTGCCCACTCAGCCCCACATCTGACTGATCATGACTTGAGCCACTCCAAAGAACGGTCTCACTTGGAAATCGCCCTCGACGCACAGCATCTGACGCTCAAGGGCACCGGAGTCGACGTTGAGCCAGCAAGGCTTTCTGGACATGTCATGCTCCATTTGGCTGAGGATACTTCTCTCAAAGAGATAACGCTCCAATTTCGAGGTAAAGGACGGATACCTGTCCCTGCATCAGAGTCGTGGGTAATCTCTTGGTTCATTGATTGGTGCCATTACTGACCAATTCTGAAAGGCTGCTGGGTGCTAACTCGTCTTCTGTGACATATGTTATTTGCAACCACGAGTGGTCATTCTTGGAGGGAGACAAGCGACATGCCCGTACCGTCAAGGCAGGTCGCCATACTTTCTCGTTCCAATTGCAGATTGGAGGTAGCATTCCGTCGACTTTGGGCACATCCGCATTTGGCGGCGCATCCATTTCTTACAAACTACGCGCAATTGCAGTTCGTCCTGGTCTGAGCTATAATATCCAGGCCGCTTCGCCAGTATATATCAATCGGTCGTTCAGCCACGAAGCGTTGGAATATCAACAGACCCTCGAAATAGAGAATACGTGGCCGGAGAAACTGATGTATTCAATCACTTTACCACACAAGGCCTGGGCACTGGGTGACAATTTGACTGCAATGTTGAAATTCTCGCCAATAGCTAAAGGGGTTCGCGTTAGTCATATCAAGACTACAATTCAGGAGACCACCAAAGTCTACGCACGCAGTGGGTCCCAAGAGAACATCAGCATCGTCGCTGCAATCAATCATGCGATAATTAATGGGAAGCCAACAGTCGCCGATCCTCGCTCCCGCTACTTGCTGGTCAACCAAAGCGCCAGCACTGCGCAATCGCCGCGGAATCCTAACGTTGGACCCAGTACAAACGCATCGGGCAACACCTCGCCGGCAGATGTTCGTTCTCCTGTTTGCCCATCTTCCCCAGCTTCTTCATATTTATCAACTGAACTACGGGAAAATGAAGAGACTAGTGATATAACGGTCACACTCACGATTCCTTTGCCTATCATGTCCATTACACCCACGCATTCCATCGAGCCCATCATAGTTAGCCATCGTGTGCGTTGGAGTATCTTGCTACACAACTTAGATGGACACACTTCAGAGCTACGTTGTTCACTTCCTGTTCACATTCTGGACCATCGGTTCCTGGAAGAAGCTCGTTCGTTTTCTGCTGCAACGCGTCGACTTGTTCTCGGTTCATCTGAGGCACCATCTGAGGAAGAGACTGATCGTGAATTGCCAAGTTATGCTGCGCATATTAGAGATCGAGTAGCTAACATGTACTTTCCTGAGGCTTCTACCGTTCGCGTCAACAACCCATGGATACACCACGTCAGTCCGCATTCGGGAGCTGATACACACGATTCTTTCAGTTCCTTCCCTCCTTCGAGGGCTCATTCCGGATATTCGACCCCCCTCGAACCCCACGCCCTCTCACAGCTGCCTCAGGCGCCAGATCCTGATGGAATCCCTACTCTTGATCTACTTCATTCCGAGCTTCTACTTTCGTTATCAGACTCCCACCTTTCTGCATCGGAGCCGAGCACTCTTGAACAAGTTTCACTTGACTCGTCTGGCCAAAATCAAAGTGGATCTCAAAGCCGTCACAATAGTCGGCCAGCGAGTCCTGACAGCCCTCATCACCACGACGGTGTTACTACTCATCATGGCATCAATCATGGTCGAAATCGCCATAATATCTTCCGTGCTTTCACTTCGTTTAGTAGTCATCATTCCCTATTTTCTCGACATGGAAATCATCAATCTCAGGACGAAAATCAACACTCCAGATCCCACAGCACTCATTCTGATTTTTCTGGACAACGCCCCCAACGTTCTGGGGCGAACACACCATCAGAAGGGGTCAACGGAGCACATTTATTACACCGAATACTGACAGAGGTGCCAGACTACTCCATTGCTTCGAGAGGATTTATTGGAGGCGGAGTACCACCTCTCGAGAGCATGCGTGGGCTCCCATCATACGAAGAGGCCGCGCACGAACATGAACAGCGAACGAATGTCGGTGCTTCAATCAATCTTGGACTGAGCTCCGAACCACTCAATCGTGGGATCTCCACGGTGGATACGATGCTCACTCTGTCTTCGCTGGTCTCAGAGGGTGACTAAGAGGTAAAGAGTCGTATTCATGGCCACTTACTCCGATCCAATTATCCCCACTGTGTTCATATTTCATCCATCCACTTGATTCCTGTTCGGTATCCTATTAACCTGATTACATGTTACATGCTCCCAACTCCTTGATAGACGTTTAGATGCGATCATTTTATCTCATAGATAACTTAGAGCGGCTGTATTAGTAATGAACACAGCTTTTAAGACCCAGCATGTGTGGCCAGAGCGAGAAGGTTAATCAGATCCGGATCAGGCACAACCTGAGTGGGGCCAACTGAGGGACACCATGTGACCTAAAAATATGGTCAGTGTCCATAATATTTTCTTGCAGTGTTTGGTCTCCCGTGTTGCTTAACCGTGTTCCACCATGTCTTTCTGCTCTATCTTCCGTCGCGCTCAGCCCCTTCGCAGGGGTACCTTCCCTGCCATGTTTCAGAGATCAGTTCAACCGGGCATCACCCTGCGTCGTTTCGCAACTACACCTCCTCCCCAGAAAACGAGCACCGCACTGTATTCTGGCATTGGGGCAGTAGCAATTGGCACCTTCGTGCTCTTTTACTTCACCGACCTAGGCAAAGAGACGAACACAGTTGCGAAGTCTGTGGCGCAGACCGCAAAATCTGCCTCC
>JAJOHK020002070.1:0-10515 GCA_022457215.2 Leucocoprinus gongylophorus
TTCTAAAATTAGCCTGACAGCTCCCATCAGGTACAAGTTTTGATCACATGATGGCAACAGCTTGTATACAGACCATTACTCTTTTGTATATATACTTTTGTGTCTGAGGATTAGACCTCAGACTTAACAACATCAATTATTCCTGTTGATACTTTTCATCATCTGTTAATCATCATATCCTTATACTAAACCTCTGAAACACTATTCAGCTCAAGTATTACAACTAGTGAGTATCTTATTTATGATATAAAGATTTTCACATTATTATTCTTGCTTTTGACATTACTCAGTTTTTTCCATTCTTAAATCACTAGCTTTTTCTGATAACTTTTGTTACAACTCAAAGATTTTAGAGTAGATCAATGAATAGAATCTTATATAGGGTTTACACAAGAAAACTCAATAGAGAACTCTGTATAGGAATGTCTACCTTATATACTAAACAATAATAGTCTGTGCTACTACTCCTCTAGCCTACCCTAAAGACCATGTATTTGCCTTAAGGCTAAGATATTGTTACAAACTTAAGTCTTTAGTACTGGACAAAAGAAAGAACCTTATATAGGTTTTACACAAGAGAACTTGATGGAGAACTTCTTACAGAATTGTTTACCTTATATACTAAAGATACAGGGTCCATGCTAAGTACTTTTAGCCTACCCTAAACCCCCATGTATATGCCTTAAGACCAACATGTGTTATGCATGTGGTATAATATCATTCTTCTAGTATCTTCTATACCTTTCTTCTTATGTCATGTGGTTATCTCTCACTCTAAGTTCTAAAAATAGAAGATAGAGAAATAAATCAGAAAATAAAATAAAAATGAAAAAGAAAATAAAGAAAACTAAGTCTACTTCTTGCAATATTATCCTCCTCTCAAGGTTTTTCCTCTGGAGAAACTGACTTCCATTTTCACCAGTTTTTTTCTAACTTTCTTAGATACTCTTTCTCGAACTTTCCATCATCCCATCCATACAGCAGCTTTGCCATATACTTCTCTGATAGCTCCATTCTTTTAAATTCTTCTACCTCTGGATTCAGTTTTGTTTTTTGTTCTATCTCTTCCTGTCATCTTACTTCTACACTTAATCTTTCTTTGAACTTATCTACTAGTTCCCTTGCATGTCCTAGATTCTCCTCCTTCTCCCATATATTGTTCTCTGCCATAAACCTCTTCCAATATACCAGATATCTGTCTACTCCTTGTATTTTCTTTTTATTTAATATTTTTTCTATTTTCCATTCTTCAACTCCTTCTACTTCAATTGGTTTTTCTTCCTCTTTATTCTGGCCCTCCACTTGTTTCCTATACCTTACTATCTAGCTAATGTTTACTACTGGGTGGATCCTCATCAATATAGGTAGCCATAGTTTGACCACATTAGTCAATACTTCCTCCTCTATCCTGTATGGCCCTATATATCTCTCTACTAGCTTCCTTACTGGCCTTTTCTTGAATACCAAATCCTTGGTACTTAATAAAACACTGTCTCCTTTCTTCTAATCTTCACTTTCCTTCCTCTCCTTGTCTGTCTACCTCTTTATATCCTCTTATGCCTTCTTTAGTACTGTCCCTACCTCCTCCTATACTTTTCTCATCTTTTCTACAAACTCTGTTGCCTTTTCTACCTTTTCTCTCTTCCTTATATCTCCTCCCATTCTCAACTCTCTTTCATAGTTTGCCATAAAGAGTGAGACTTTGGTTACTATGTGAACTTTGTTGTTCACCACAAACTCTGCTGGTGCCAACCACTCTGGCCAGTCCTTTTGTCTGTGCTCTATAAAGAACTGAAGATACTGTTCCAGCTCTTAGTTCATCCATTCCATCTATCTATCTATTTGTGAGTAAAATGCTATAAATAACCTCGTTTCTATTCCCAGTATCCTATTCAACTCCTTTGTCAACTCTACTATGAACTGTGGTCCCCTATCTGATACTATGCTTTCTAGCAGCCTATGTAACTTCTATATATTATCTCTGAACAATCTTGTTAATCCTTCCATTGTTGCTACAAAATATATTATTTTTGACAACCTATCACAAACTACCAGAATTATGTCTTTCTCTGCTACTACTAGTAACTTTGTGATGAAGTCCACTGTTAGATATGTCCATGGCTTTTCTGGCACCTCCCTCAGCTTTAACTTCCCTGCTATCTTCTTAGTTCTATTCTTCATCCTCTAGCACAGGTCACATCCTTTCATATACTTCCTTATATCCCTTGTTACTCCTGGCTACCAGTAGTTCCTGGTAACCAACTCCACTGTTTTCCATTGCCCTCTATGCCCTGCTGCCAGCATGTCATGGTATAACTGAATTATCTTTACCCTCAGTTTCCTATCCTTTGGCATATATATCTTCTTTTCTTTTAACACCAGATCTCCTTCCATCCTCCATCTGTCTTCCTGTAATTCTTTTATGTTTGTCTTCTTCATCTCCTCTACTATTCTAACTACATTTTTGTCCTTATTTCTAGCCTTCTTTATCTTTTCCACTATTTCTACTTCTGGTTCTTCTATTACTACTTTCTGTATACTATGCAACCAATTCTTTTTCACTACTACTTAATTTTTGTTGTCTTTTTCTACTCCTACTTTCTAATCTGGTCTTCTACTTAATCCATCAGCCTTCCCCATTTTTGTTCTGGGAACATGTTTCAGAGTAAAGTTAAACCTGGACAGGTATAATGCCTATCTTGTCTGCTGTCAGTTTAACTTCCATACTTTCATGAAGTATTCTAAGTTCTTATGATCTATCCAAATTTCAAACTTGAATTTAACACTCTCCAGTAGATGTCTCTAATTTTCCAACCCCCTAATAATCACCAACATTTCCTTGTCATATATCTTGTAATTCTTTTTGGTCTCATTTAAAGATTTTGAAAGGAAAGCAACCAGCCTCCATAATCCATCCTTACATTCTATTGATAGAACTCCTCCCATTGCATAGTTCG
Source organism: Leucocoprinus gongylophorus (assembly GCA_022457215.2). Taxonomy (NCBI): domain Eukaryota; kingdom Fungi; phylum Basidiomycota; class Agaricomycetes; order Agaricales; family Agaricaceae; genus Leucocoprinus; species Leucocoprinus gongylophorus. Next base: position 2,958 of record JAJOHK020002070.1, read on the forward strand.
ACACATCGACTTCCATTCTCATTTTTTTGTCTAAGTCTGGTGCTGCTAACACCAGTTCCTTTGTAAATCTTTCCTTTAACTCCCCAAATGCCTTTTCCTGCCTTTCTATCCAATCCTACTTCTGGTCTTTCTTCACTATATTGTGTAAAGGTCTAGCTATGAATGCAAAATCCTTAATAAATTGACAATAGTAATTTGCCAATCCCAGGAACTTCTGAACATCTTTGATACACTTAGGTATTGGCTATTCCAGTACTTCCTGCACCTTTTCTCTCTTCATCTTAATCCCCTCTAGTCCTATTACTACTCCTAAAAATCCTACCTCTCGCACCTTCCACTTGCATTTTTCTAGCTTCATATATAAGTCATTCTCCTCTAGCCTCCTTATGACTTCCACCACAATTTCATCATGCCTGTCCTCTATCTCTGTTCCCACTATTACATCGTCTATAAAGATGGCCACTTTTCCTGTGTTGATCAAATCTCTCAGTAGCTTGTTCATCATTGTTTGAAATGTTACTAGTGAATTGGTCAGTCCAAAGAATATTACCATTGGTTCAAAGGACCCCTTCAGTGTGGTGAATGCTGTCTTTTACTTATCTCCCTCCTTTATCCTTATGTTATTATATCTCTACCTAAGATCTATTTTTGTGAAGACCTTCTTCATTCCAATGTTCTCCAGGACATCCAATATTAAAGGGAGTGGATAATTGTTCTTTATCGTCCACTTGTTCAAATACCTGTAGTCTTGCACCATCTGTTTCTTTCCATCCTTTTTCCCTACAAAGAATACCAGTGCTATTTGTAGTGACTTTAATGGCTGGATATATCCCTTCCTCAGCTATTTTTTTATAAACTCCCTAATCTTCTCTCTTTCCTCTCTTAACAATGGGTATACCTTCCCTTTTCTTGGCACAAATCCTTCCTTCACTTCTATCGCATAGCCCTACACCTTTCTTGTCAGCATCCTCTCAGATTGTTTTTTTCCAAAGATCTTTATCCATTGGTGAAATTTTTCCAGGACCAACTTCCTTGCTTCCACCTCCAACCTTACTGCTTCTACCTTCTCATCCCAAATTTCCCATTCTTCTGCTACTCTTTTTATCTCTACCATTTTCCTCCCTTTTTGCCTCCTCTTCTCCTGCTCTTCCTATTTTCTTCCTGCTTCTTCTTTTGCCTCTTCTTCCTTTTTCTTCTGCCATTCTGACTTTTCTTGTTTTGGCCTCTACTACTTCCCACATTCTTCCAGACACCTTGTCATCTTCACCTCTTCTGTTTTCCAATAATCACTGTTCATTTTTGCCCCCCAATGACATCAATCTCTGTTCTTTCTCTATATTCCTGATAGTAGATATTCACTTCTATCATGTGTTCTATTAGCCCCTCTTTGTTAAGCAAGCTATCCACATTCCTTACATGCATTGGTCTTTCTAATTTCTTCAACTTAAATTCTTGCTTTTGGGCAAACTCTGAGCTCATTACTAGTCCTGTTACTCCACTGTCCAGTAATGCCTCTACTGTTATTCCTTCTTGTGTGTTTATTCTTTCTAGTTCAATTTTTATTGTTATCTCCCTCAATAGTTTTCTTTTTGCCTTTCTTACTTTTTCTCTAGTTCCCTCTAATTCTGATATACCAGCGTTTATTCTTGTAGCTAATACATTAAATCTATTATGAGAATCTAGTCAAGAAACTCTAGATTCTCCTTCTCTTTTAAATAATTCAAGTATTCATGATTTCCCTCAATATTCTACCTTCTATATTCCAACCTTCTTCCATCTGCTACCCTTTTTCTTCCCTGATTTCTGCAATGATGGGCCATGTGCCCAAATCCTCTGCAGGCATAGCAGTTCCTCCCCCTGTCCACTTCTATAGCATAGGTATCTCTTTTTGGAGCCCTTATTGCTTGTTCCTGCCCCCTCACTATCACTGCATTAGTTTTTTCTACTCCCTCCATTGAAGCAAGCCCTGTTGTCACCTGCTGAGAAGGTATTTGCCTTCTTTGCCACACTAAGGGTCATGGCAATATCTGTCATTGTTCTTGTCTAGAAGCTCCTTCTGTTTGTTTCTTTTTCCCTTTTAATCTTTCCTCCTCTCACTTGCTCTCTCTCTAATTCCTGTCAAGGGCCATTGTCCTCTTGTACTACTGCTTGATGGAGCCAGGTTGATTTTTAGCCTCCATTAGCTTCTTCCTTATTGCTCCGTTTATTCCTCTTTTGAATTCCTCCACTAATAGCCTCTCTTTGTATCCACTTCTCCTCACTGTCCTCTTAAACTCCTGAACAAATTCTTCCATTGTCCTCCCTTCTTGCTCCAACTTTCTTAGTTCTGCTGTTTTCACTGATTCCTCCTCCTCTGTTCTAAACTCTTTCTTTATTTTTGCTAGAAATTCCCCTACTAATTCAAACTCCAATTCCTCCACCTTCAGGTCCTTCAATACATTTTCCTTTCATATGTCTGCCAATCTTCCCTACACATAGGACAGTACCCATTGGATTTGTTTCTCCAGTAGCACCTCTCTCATCCTCATCTTTACATATAGCCTACATGCTGTTACAAATCCTAAGACCTTTGCTGAGGTTCCATCAAATACCTGTGGTGTTGCTACTTCCATGTTTGTTGCTCCTCCCCCTCCTCTTGCTGTTACTTACTTGGATAATGTTATGATTTGTTCTTGTAACCACTTTATGATGGCAGGGTAATCAGATTGGCTCATTTTGTAAGGTAGTGGAGATGATGATAATGATAGGGAGGTAAGAGGTGGTGGGGTAGGCAATGATTGTTCTTGTGTCAAAAGAACTGATCCTGTATTGGACTCAGTTTCTGACTCATAACCTGAAGTCAAAGAAATCTTGATAAGTGATAGCAGGCCTTCTTCTTGTCCTGTCTACACTTTTACTAACTACTTCTACTACTGCTCTAATCAGAATGTAAACAATTTTGTCTTGAGAAAGATATTCTACTCTAGGCTGGGTCTGAAGGGTACCTGCTGTTTCTTTATGTATACAGGTCATAATGGAATACTACAGTACAAGGCTTCTATACAAAAATGACTATCTAGCACATCCACACAAGGTAATACATTTACTTGTACCAGTGGGCTTTAGTACAACTAAATGGCTAGACTTCCTCTGCCTAACTAGCTTAAGCCTAGGGTTCAGCTGTTCTTTTTTAACTAAAGAGCAGTGTTGCCCTTCAGTCAAGGATGATAAGAGAGTAAAAGTAGAGAGGGCTTGATGTTGAGTAGTCTTAGGAAAAGGTAATCGAGTTCTAATATTACAAACTTAAGTCCTTAGTGCTGGACAAAAGAAAGAACCTTATATAGGTTTTATACAAGAGAACTTGATGGAGAACTTCTTATAGGATTGTCTATCTTATATACTAAAGACACAGAGTCTGTGCTAAGTACTTCTAGCCTACCCTAAACCCTTATGTGTATACTTTAAGGCCAACATATATTGTGCACATGGTATGACATCATCCTTCTAGTACCTTCTATGTCTTTCTTCTTGTGTTACATGATTATCCCTTGCCCTAAGTTTTGAAAATAGAAGATAGGAAAATAAATCAGAAAAAAAATAAAAATGAGAAAGAAAATAAAGAAAACTAAGTCTACTTCTTGTAATCTTGACAGATATGTTGTTATAATATCATTCTTCTAGAACCTTCTACATTCTTCTCTATGACCTTGTGACTTATGACTATTATTATAACTGTGTCATCTAATGTGACTGATGTATGATAACATAATTGTAATGACATCTCTAACCCTAACCTTAAGTTCAAAATGGAAAAATAAATCAAAAATAAAATGAAAAGGAAATAAAGAAGATAGCATTCAGGCTTCATATATCTAATAGCTTTAATTAAAGCAGAATTTAATATCAAATTTTCTTAATTCTTTTCTAGTTATTTAATCAATAGATAAACACAATATATGCAGAACTATCTCACATATCTTTTCTTCAAAGCAGACATTAGAGTGGAATTCTGTCTTTCTTTTTTCTTTTGTTAATAATAGTCTTTCCATTTCTCAAAAGAAAAGTAATAAGAAATCAAATACAGTTCTTTACTACAGTTATAACATTATTGCCTTTATTTTTAACCAATTTAGACTCACAATTGAATATAACAAATCAGAAGTCTTCTATTTTTCAAGATTAACAAAGAAAACTAAACTTTCTTTTTTTGATCTCAGATAATGTCATATCCCAAACTCCGTGATCTGGCTAAGGTATGAAGACACTGGAGACGAATCTGAATGGATCTCCACATCCGAACTCTCTCATGCTGCCAACTTGGTATCCGATTTCCACATCGCATATCCTGCCAAGCCTGGTCCTCTCCCTTATACTCATTTCCTGGCATCTTTACTATCTCTGATATTGAACACTGTTGTTTGGGTGATTTTTTCACACCAACATTCTGGAAGCTGTTATTGTGCCTATTCTGGTGAATGCATGAATCTGGACTTCCATGTCACTCTGCAAACTCGCTCTGCCTTTTGGTCTTGGATATCTGGCCTGCCCAATTTGAAATCTATTTAATTTGCTAGGATTCAGGCCTAACATTTTTCCGTCCATCTTTACAGGAGTTTTTTGCTCTATTCTTGCGCCACAACCAATACACCATTGGTCACTTAGTCAAATCCTGACTTTCTCTCTGCTTCACCATCTTCTTGGATTTCCATATCCATCTCATTTCTGGACTTTCAAGTCAAGAAATCTCCAAGTGGTTAAATTACTATTCGGCATACTGGTTCCATCTATGTGTTGTATCTGTCAGGCCAACAACACTTCTATCCTGCTCTGTTCAACATTTTGTGGGAATACAAAACTCTAATAAACTCTGGAATTTTTGCTGTTCCTCTTCTGCTGGGTACTAGGAATTCTCTGTTACTTGAATAAAGTGACAGATAGAGTCCCAATTCCATTCTTATGTCCTCGAAGATGTTGGCCCTCTTATTCAACCAAAACTTTGACAATATCTGGAGTTTTTTGAGCATTTTCTGGGATATATTCTCAATTCCGCCTATGTGAGACTCTGGGATTTTTGTATACATGTTCTTCTTGGGTTTCCATACCCAAAACACAATTTGTTGGATTTTCATACCCAATTAATTTTCTAAGTCACTCACTATCAGGTACTACAAACTACAAAATCCTTCTCAGCCAACAAACCCTAAAGAAACTTTGGAAAATTTCGGATTTTTTTTGTTCTGTCAAACTCTTTATTCTTGATTATCTCCTTTGGATCTGCTTCTTCTATGGTTATGCTCTACCCATCTTCCAAAGTCCATATTAAATCCTATAGGACTTTGAGGGCTCAGTCCTAAAAGGGGTATACTGTCATATCCCAAACTCTGAAACATGTCTGAGACATGTTTAACTTCAATACGACATCAAATCCCCACGGATATTTGGTCTTATTTGTGTCCAAAACTCCGTCAGTAGTTTGGTACTTTATAATGGACTTAATTCCACCAAAAGTCCGCAGTTATTTTGCTTTATTTGAGTCAAAATCCATAGTCATATTCATCTGTATCCATTGCTTAATTATCTCCTTCAAACTCCGCAAATTTACTCAGAATTTACGTGAAGTTTTCCCCTCTTCAAATCTAAACTCTTATATAGTGTTTTACTAATGAAACACTCGCTCGGAGATCTGTTTTAGTTACTCCTTTTGTTATTTTATATATTTAAGGCTAGTGACCCCTTTGTAGTAGCTAGCCTGATAATCGACTAAAAGTTGACACTAAATCTCTGGTGTCAATGGTGACGTGCTTTACTCCCCTCCTTATAACTCCTTACAAGACCAATCTCTGAAATTGTGACCACATGGCTTGTAGGAGGCACAACACATAAGTTGAGGCCAAGATCATTCTGGCAAGTCCACATCACCGAGCTCATTGTAGGAGTTTCTAAACTCTGTGCATGTCCGAGCCAACTCTGCAGACTTTCATCCTCAAGTACAAGCCGCGCCTAATAGATAACATATATCAAGTCTACCTACTCCAAAGATATATTTTCACAGTGATGTTATTATTATAAAATTTCTAAAATAAGCCTATCTTTTATAATAGCCATTCTTCTTGCAATATATTCTTACAGCAGTAATATAATAATCTAGATATTCAGCCTTCCTTGATAGAAATACTTTTATTAAACTTAGTTTTCCATGGCAGAATTCTCCTATCTGACCTTTGTCAGTATCTCACTACTGAAATTACTACTCAGGTAGTATACTGAAACCTTGAGCATCTCTTATATATCTGACTTGTATATAAGACTAGTAGTTATACTGTCATTTGCTAGTCTAATAATTAATAAAAATCACTTCTATTGAACTTGATTTCCAATGTTCAATAACAATATACTAAATCAGCACTCAATTCTATCTCAGACTTCATCTACTCATCTAAAGTTGCAACTACATGGTAGACAGACAGTGTAGTATAAGCTGAAGTCAAAGTTAATATTAGAGTTGAAAACAGTGGACTCTATTTATTTTCATTTTTTTCATTTTTTTAATTTTGAAAACTAGGAATAGGATTTAACATGATATCATGGGTCACAGTCACACAACTATATATTATGATAGAAGATAATAAAATGATCTGGAGGTATGATATCATATAGTATGTTATATATCTATTAATCTTAAGGCAAACATATAATTATTAAGAATAGGCTAATATAGTAGAGTACAGACTATTAGTTTTAGGTATATAAGATAGACAATCCTATACAGAGTTCTCTATTGAATTCTCTTATGTAAACTCTATATAAGATTTCTTCTTTTGACTAGTTCTAAAATCTTAAGTTTATAATAATATGGTAGACAGACAGCACAGTATATAAGCTGAAGCCAAAGTTATTCTGATAAGTCCACATCACCAAGCTTATTACATAGAGTTTTTACACTTTATATATCTATATCTCCAAGCCAACTCTGCAAACTTTCATCTTCTAATGTGAACTATACCTAACATCAGACCTGTAGATAGCACTATTCTCAAACCCAAAGATATATAGCATTATTTAAGTTTCTTCTTTGATAAGAAACTCTCTTTTTGACACTACATTTATTATTATGTTCACAAAGCATTATCTACTATTAAAAGTATGAAAATACTCAGAAATTTTACAAAAGGATTATTTCCAGTACATAAATGTCTGTTATATAGAACTTGTATACTTTCTATTACACTATATAAACAGTCTTATAGATTATAGAGATGTTTTACACATTGCTAATATAAAAAGTCAAAGCTGTTACTTATCACAAAATGAACTACTCACTTATTTGTGATATCTGAACCTTGGGTGCACTTTTAGAGGTTTAGAAGTGATTCAGAAGTTCAATAATAATAACAATGATGATTAAGATCAATACAGATAATAAAGAATAAAGATTGATGAAAATTGATGTTATTAAGTCTGAGGTCTAATCCTCAGACACAAAAGTATATATACAAAAGAGTAATGGTCTGTATACAAGCTGTTGCCATCATGTGATCAAAACTTGTACCTGATGGGAGCTGTCAGGCTAATTTTAGAA
>JAJOHK020002071.1:0-10514 GCA_022457215.2 Leucocoprinus gongylophorus
CAAACCACATGAAGAATAAAAGTAAAAGTAAAAGAGGAAAAAGAAAGGAAGAGAAGAAGAAAAGGAAATTACAAAGTGTAACACACTAAAGATCAAGTAATACTTTCTCTAAAAGCAAAAGAATTACTGTTGAACTCGAAAAAGAGTGTGAAATGGCCTATTGTGTCTCTTCTAGGATTCCAATACTTGTTATACCTTTTGCAATCAAACAGGATATGCCACCTCATTTCAATGGGATATTCTCCACATGGACACTTGAAATCTTCCTTTGAGAAGAACCTCAAATGATATTCTCCAATAGGAGTGTGATTTACAATAGCTCTTGTAGCTCTTGCACATAAAGAGTTAGAGTGACCAAGGTATTTGAGCCACATTCCATCTTTGGAGTAGGTTGACTCTAGAGGTTTATTATTATCATCAAGCAGATCAAGAAAATGATGACCCTTTTCATTGGAAGCTTGAAAGGTCATCTTCCAAATATTAAGAATGTTGTCACATTCTCTCTTCTTACTGAAATCCCAAGATGACTTGTAGGGATGATGTGGCTTGAGTTGAAATGTCTTTGTTTCTCTATTGATGGCTCTATGAAGAGTCCACTCACAATGACTAGAACACTCCAAGAATTCAATTATATTATTGCATGAGTTGTCAAAGAAATTTCTAAGTTCATGGGAAATAGATGCTGCATGAATTTAGAAAGAATCCAATGAATAATTGAGAATTTTTTTTTTACAGAATGGATGGAGTCTGTAATGATGATGATTTTGTTGATATTTGTTAGATTGGTGGCTTAATTGATACTATATCTGATGGCAAATAATTCAGCTTCTGTGGAGGTAACATTTTATAAAGTGAGCAAATGATGTTCTTAGTATTGCCATCTAGATACTTATTTATACTAAAGATAGAAATTGGACAAAAGTTTCTATTCCACAAAAGAGGATCCACAGATTGATTAGCAGAGTATGGAATAGCAGCCAGTTCAAGGCTTTGAGAAGTACATGTGTTGTCCATACCACTCTTATAAGGTTCAAACATGGGATTCTCTACTACTGCCTCATTAGCAGGGTGAGTCTTCCTTATCTTTGGAGATGCATAGGATAAAGCTAGTCTTTGAGATTCATTGAGCTTTACTTAATTGGCCTAGTGTTATGATACAGTGAAGCGGTAATATTCTTTTATATATTCTTCTAAATTTTATATTGGACTTTACTTTGGATTTACTTATCTTTTATTATATTCAATGATGATGATGAAGAGGCACATGACACTGTGGTCACATTATTTGTCACATGATGTAAGATCATAGGCCTAGAGCAGACCAAAGCAGGCTGGAGCAGTCTAGATGGATAATATCAAGGAGCATGTTAACTGCATGGCTATCTTATGGTATATACATGGTACACTCATGGACAATGCATGGACATTAGGGCAGAAGTAATTATTTATAGCACAGACCATGTGTAACTTATATAAATAGGATAGCAATCCAGCAGAGACTTCTTGTCAAGTTCTTTTGTGATCCCCACATCAATAGCCTACTTTGAGCTTTACTTGCTTGTGTGATTATTAGACTTTGTGTCTAGTAGTTGCCACAACATCCAGATAGTGTTGTTAGCTAGAGCTTTGATTTGCTCTGTGTATCTGATAGAAAAAATGTTTGAATGCACTGATAATACCCTAGAGCTGTTAGTGCTGGAATGAGAGGACTGACCTCTAGGAGTACCAATCTCCATATCATTTGCCATGATGTTTGAAGACTCTTGGAAGAAGTTATGTACACTTAGTTTAAAAGAAAATGATGTATTCACTAAAGTTCTTTTGGGCGCTGCCATATGAGATGGTGGTAAGAAAGAAAGAAGCAATGATGCTAGTCTATGCTCTAGTTGTCAAAATCAAAGAAAATTGATTAAAAAAAGAAAATTGAAATAAAATATAAAGACTGAGAGTATATCATGATAAAATATACCTAGGGCTAGAATCAAAAAGGAAATAACTACAGAGACTCCATAGATACTAGCTCCCAACAATGTGGTGACAGGAAGTCTAGGCAACTACATAATGAAATATGGATATGTAATCCATAAACAAGAGAGATCATAGATAAGTGATGTGAGCTATATCCATCATAGAAGATAGAAGTTCTATGACACTAGAACAATAGTTGAGAAGGGAATAAATATGGAGACTCTGTAGACACTGACTCCTGGTGTCTAGAAAACAGGCAACTGGAAGATGAAAAATCTGTTGCAGATCAATACTGTGAGAACACTGTAATTAGCCAGTAAATAGGGCCACACAGGGAGAGTGGTCTAGTTGTTATCACACCGCGATGAGCAACGCCGACACAGGCCCCTCGAGTCCGCCTGCACTGTTCTTGGCTCCGCCAGGTAAGTCTGCAGCGCTGGTATGACCCCCCTGCTGATATCTGGCCCGACAGGTCCGCCGCCACAGCCTCAGCACCTCACTAGTACCCAAGACCTCCTTGCCCGGTTCCGCCTCCTCCCCGCCTACGACGCCCATGTCCTTCCCTATGCAACTCAGTACACTCACGATGGTCAGCCACGGCCTGCATCGACCCGCATTGACAAGGGAAAGGCCCGCGAGCACGATTCCGCCAATCCACTAGACCCGGACGACGACGACGACGACGGGAAAGAGAAAAAGAAGAAAAACAGCTACAGGCCTCTCATCAAGGGTATTCCGGGTCTGTTTCTCTTTCCTTGTCTCATCTCCCAGTCCATAACCTCTGCTCAGGCAAGCACTCGATGAAGAAGGACAACTACCTCACACAGGCTATCCTTGCTCCAGAGAAACAACGCATGCGCATACACAAGTTCGATCACAAGACCCAGCAGGACGCCTTTTCCGTCAGTCTCGAAGGGCTTAAGGGCGTATGTGTTGCTTTTCTTGTCTCTGTCTCGCTCTTAGTAAGCTCTACTTAGTGGAATGTCACCACCCTAATCGTGGAATCGGCCCAAGCAAGAGAGGACCGGAAGAAGCGGGTATGCTTCTTCTTTCTTTTGGAAATTATTTCACTCAAATATTTATAGAAAGAGCTCAAACGCCTGGCAAAGGCCCAACAAGCTCAAGCAGCGGCGGCAATGCAGACTGCGGCAGCCTTCAGCTCACTGACAGTCGCCCAACATCTCTCGGCACACAGGGGCGTCTCGGTTACACCCAAGATACCATCTTCCGTATCATCAACACCTAAGCCGATTGCAACTCCGAGACCACACCCCTCTTCGGCGGTACCACGTCCCAGTTCCGTTGTTCCTAGACCAAGCTCGACTGTCCCAAGACCTTCGTCCACTGCAACATCATTAAACGTTCAATCACAACCGCCGCTTACGGTCTCTGCACCTATCAATGCTAATCCTGAGTCAATGCGAGGGAAGAAACGCGAGCGTGAAGACGGGACGATACCAGTTAATGGTGTGCTCCCGACAGTTGGTTCAATATACATGAATGGTGTTGCAAATGGAAATGGTGTGCAGAAGATGAACGCCAAAGCCGGTTTAGCCGGCGTTCGACCTAGACCGATTAAAAAGCAGCGCATGGTGGGTCATTGTCAGCTCCTGTCACCCCTATCCGCAAATCTTGAATATTAATGCTTCCTCCTTCTCTTTAGGATGTCCAAGGACAGGCAAGAGACGTGAGCGCGCCCGTCCAGCAGCCTACGCCTCAAGGCGCGTAGAAGCCAGCCGCACTTGCCTTGGGAATTATTTATCACCTTTGCTTAACTTATTTGCTCCTATGCCTTGGTCACACTCTTTCGCTCATCTCACCCACACGGTTGCATGCAGATCGGCGATATCCATATCCCAATTTCACTCTTGAGTCACGCTGTACAATGCATTCGTACCCATCCGCCTCGAGATGAGGACCACATCAGAATATTAGGCCTTCCCACACTATGTCCTCCGAGAAGACACTCACTATCTCCTATATTGTGAGCCTTCGGTCCACACAAGTCAAAGCGTGTGGGTTCACTCCGCTCCTTCTTCCCTCCTTCCGCCACAGTCCATCAGGACCTGAATCTAAAATGATCCTCTTTCAGAGGACTCGATATATCTGGGTCCATCATCGATCAATCTCCAATTTGCTATTCTTAAGTTAGCCCTGGATCTCCGCTCCCAGGAAACTACCCTTTCCCTGTCTCTCGGTTCCGGGGTTTTTCCCAACCCCTGGATGACTTCTCGGCTTGGCACTCTAAGCTGGAACGGCGGTCACTTATTGGACGTTGGTAAAGGAAGAAGGTAGATGGATATGAACGAGGAAGCAGACGAAATGATTTTGTTTGCCAAGCGTTTAGAGCTCCACTGTCTACCTCTACCTCGCTCCGTTGCATATACATCTGGGTACGTTTTGAGTAGTTTGGTGACAGTTGTCAGGATCATCAGGGAGGAGTATTTCGAAAACTTTTCCTCCGAAAGCTCGCAACGTCCACCATCATACTTTTCGCCTCGTTCTGCCGAATCTTCGTGCTCTGTGTCCTAGCCTTGTATACACGTTGTCTTTGACTTGCATTTCGCCCAGCCCTGCCACTCTCGCCTTCCGTCATATCTCATCCCCTTATCATTCGCGTGTTCTCAGAACACTCTGTGAATCATTAGTCTTCTAATCAGCCAATCAATTATCAAATTCTTGATTATCACCGATTCATCACTCATTAGCAAGCGATGTTTTGCTTTTCATAAATGACGTTGCATTTTTTTCCTTTGTTGCTAATTTCTCGATAAATGGTACTCTAGAGCTCCCGTCGTCGTCATCATTGTCTTCTGTCTTCCTTCCTATCTTTTCTTCCTCCTCTGCCTCCCCCTCTTCTTTTTGTATCACTTTATTGGTGTGGTTCCGATCGTTGACGGGATAATATGGCCTTTTTCTTGTTCTTATTGTTGCCCATTTTCCGTTTAGGGTTGTTCATCTCCCGTTAAGCTAACTACGATTTACATTACACTACGCCGTTTTTACCCTTGCATTGTGTAGATGGATTCATTTCAAGAGTTTCTCCTCCTTGGGAGAATTTTTTGTCATATCAGCCGGTTCTGGTGGATGACGTCAATTGCTCATTGGCAAGTGATCAAATGTTGAAGCAGAGTTTGAGTGGTTATGTGCTTATTGGGGAAGCGGAAATATTAGTGTAGTGGTGCAGTGCATTTAAAAAAAAGCTTTATGTTCATAGGGTGATAATAACGGTACTATAATAACGGTACTACTATATTTGGACCGGTGACTCCACATGCAGAAGTCAGAGTTGATCGGTGTCTCCAGTTCTTTTTAAAAATGCTCTAAATGCTCTCTTCGTATGACATGTCTAATAAAGGCAAAACGGGTTTCTCTCAGATGATTTTCAGTCTCTGACTGCATGAGCACAAGTGAGTAATTGGTGAAAAACTGAGTTGGCAGTGAATGGCATCAGGCCGTATTCATTGGCAATGTAAGTACATATCCATATCAGCTAGCTGCAACTTTGGTGACAATAATTGTGTAGACTAGAAGAAATCCGGGGAACTTGAATCATGGTGCTGATGACCATGGTCGGATACTTTCATTTGTGTTGATATTATACTTAACCCGTGCTCATCGTTATTACATAGCGCGAGTCCGAATTCGATTGAAGGTTGAGTGTGAGTATAAGGGGGATGGGTGGCGTAATGGGTAATTAACATTCCGAGAAAAGATGTAGAGGCTAAGCGATTACTAGTTGTCGGACAACGGTGTTTTTTGAAGGTAGTTATTGAAGCCGTGCCGTGCCATTTGTTACTATAGTGAGTTGCCATCAAGTAAGTAAATCAATGCACGCATCCTCATCTCGTTGCCTTTCCTCGTCACTTTCTGGATATGAATGATCAAGTTATATAAACGTAGCAAGTTCCACTCCATTTTAACGTGATGTTGGTTGAGAACTCACCAGTTTGACCGCTTTCTTGAGACGAAAAAGAAAGAATCAGGAATTTGTCTGTTGACGAGAACAATGTCATTATCTCACTGATTTAGTCGACTTTGGAAAAAGAGTCGAGAATATTCTCTCCCAGAGAGAACGTTTCAATGACTGTGCCTCATCGAAAGCTCGGTCAAACTCTTTCTGAACTCTATCGTACTCCCTTTTCAGCTCTTTCGCTAGATGTGGATCGCTCGACTTTTGCACCTGCACAAGTAAAGTCTTCATCGTTTCTTTCTGCTCTGCTAGTTTCCTCTGGAGGTCGGTATACAACGCTTTACCAGCATGAGTCTCGCTGAGTTTGATTTTTTGGTCAACTAATTCCTCTTGTAACAAAACCGCTTCAGTTTTTTTGTTTTGCAAGTGCCTATTGACCACCTTATTGATGATTTTCCAGGCTTCCTGATAGCTCGCTATCTTGAGAGAGTCGACTTCGGAACCTTTTTCTCTGAGACTTTTCCAAAAGATGGAGTGGAGCTCTTTCTCCCGAGATTCACCAATTGGCCCAACAACCCTCTCCCACATGGTTGTAACAAGAACGACTTGGTTCATGGCAAGATCACCGCATAATTCTCCAAACATGCGAAGGTTTTTATAGGGACTGCCAGCCATACGATTGTCTGTAATCCGGTGCAAGTAAATAAGACCGCTTAGCTTGACATCGCGCTCGTATCTGTGACCAAAGCTCGGTGTCCTAGAAAGAAAGACAAAAAACACCACATACGTCGTCTTGAGCCAGTGGCTTATCATACTTAGGATCTCCATGTCGGACCTTGTCGTGTCATCGAAGCCAGGAGTGTCGATGAGGACGATATTCTTTTTGGGGTCGCTAGGGAGAGGCATTCGTGTGGCTTCAATATTGCTCGTCACAGATGCTAAAGAATTTCCGGCTCGTTGACCTGATTGTCCAGTGAGAAGATCGATAAACTGGTATCTTATATGATCCCTCGCTCTCAAAAACTTGAATCTTCAAAATGCTCACATAACTTTTTCCAGATCCAGTTGGACCCATGAACCTGCATAGTATACTAAGACCTCGAAATTTTAAATCATCGAAAGAACGACAACGTACGCGATCATGATGTCATCCTGATCAACATCTTTTGTTGCGTCAATGACTTTGACTGTCATAAATGGTGAGATCTTGGCGGTGAAAGTCCCAGGACAAGAAAAGGGCTTGACAAGCATCCCCCCTTCACTGATTAGCCACTACTTTCGAAGGCCATGAGGTGGCCTTAAGGCTTCCAGCTGAAACGGCGCGAATATAAGCGCTCGAAACTAGCTTTCTCCGAGTCCGTTAACGTCAAAAGATTTCATTTCGAAGTCATCAGTCTAATTCGGTCGAGGCTTTGGCCTATTTAGGGGGCACAGAAGACTCGAAAACATTTCGGGTGATCCGACTGGTCGCAACTGAATGAAAGCGGCTCGTTGTAATTTTAAAACACCTTTCATTAATCAATACATCCGTCATCAGTGCAATGATAATTAAATTGAAAACATGGTCAAAAAATTATCAATCCAACCATTTCGCCTTGAAGGATTTGATGAATCGTTGAGCAGTCGGTAGTTTCAGTGACCCTAAATCCCCTGCAGCGACATCACTCTCCTGCTGCAATTGATTACGTTGATCTTGTAAGATACGTCTGTATTCCTGATCCACATTGGCCTCTGCCATCTGCTTATCGAGCTTCTCAATGAACCCCTTCCGCTTTCTGTCCAACTCGTTGATCTGAGAATAGAGTTTATGACCCGCATCGGTCTTCGGAAGAGTCTTTCCCTTGTCTGCTGTCTCTTTCTGCAGCCTAATCGCTTGTTTCTGCTGAGCTACCTTTTCCTCTCCCAGGCCTGACACCTCTGAAACTTCGAGGATCAACTTGAGAATCTTCCATGCTGAATCGCGATCATTGTAATGGCGTATCGTCTGGGAGCCTCGGTCAATCATAGCCTTCCAGAAGTCAGACTTGAGTTCTTGTTCTCGGAGTTCACCAATCTCGGTGTTCTCCACCTCGTCCCACTTGGTTGTCACAAGGAGAACACGGTTGAACCACCTAGGACCACAGATCTTCTGAAACAGTTCAAGGTTTCTGAGAGGAGTGCCTGCCATGCGATTATCGGTAATCCGGTGGAGATACAACACTCCACGAAGCCGGATTTTTTTCATACCACTGTATTTTATTGGTTTGGCGATGGTTGTTGGAGTACAATGATAACTCACGTTGTTTTTAGCCATTTCGCAATGAGCTCGAGAATTTCGTAATCAGATTTGTGTGTGTCATCAAACCCAGGCGTATCGACTAGAATGATGTTCTTTCCCGTCTCAGGTATACGAACCCTAAGAGCCCTCACTTCGGTTGTGAAAGATTGTAGGTCGTGCCCTACACCAATATCGTCCCGATCTGCCGCCTTACCAATGAACTCGATGCAGCAAGTCAAGTAAGAATAAAATATCTAGCCATTTGATACGAAGACATACCGAACTCTTTCCTACCCCAGTTGGCCCCATCAATCTGTCGGGAATAATGAGCCATTGTCTTATAATGACATTGTGCTGTGATTTACGCGATCAATACATCACATTCCCTGAGCTGCTCAACAAGCACAGAAACATGATCCCCCTGTTGCTGACTACCGACGTCTTCCGCCTTGAATTGACCTAGGGATTCAGTCGATGTCTCTGCAAGAGAAAATACGGGTATCGGATCCCGAGCCTAAACCGCGTCGGCACGAGAGAGAAATCACAATCAAAGTCACACTAACCTTCTTGACGCCAGTAGCAAATGTGAGTAATGTATTAATGCTGGAAATCACGAGGGCATCAGATAACGCAAGGCCACAGTTTTGATATTGGATGCCTACTATTTCAGGAACCGACCATCTATTATTCGAACGTCAGCTTGATCACTTCCTACTGACTAAGCTGGAAGCTTGCCTTCTACAGCAGTAACTCGTGTGCTACAATCGTTCGATGTGGAGTCTGTTGATTCGATCAAGTTTCTCTGAGAAGCTGACCTTGGAATTTCGTATTGTCATGTGCGTATCTGAGGTGCTGTTGAGGTCACTTACCGATTGCGTGAGTTTGATGTATCGATTAATGAAAGCTCTAATGCCGCCTTCCCTGAAGGACGTTCGCAAGAAGTGGACGATTGAGAGCCACTCCTGGGATTTTTATAAGCATTGGAAGAACCTTCCGTTGCGGCTTTGAGAGGCAGCGCATACGATGGAAGATAGTTCCCCATTCGTCGCCGAGTATGTTGTGTTGATGACAATCCATGACGTGTGCCACGATGTTCCAGATGCTTTCCCAGGTAACCTGCCGGACTGTCATCCGGGGATCTGAGAATACCTCAGTAACTGTCTACGATAGTGGTACAAGAACTAACCGCTGTACATAGGAGATCGAATTATGTCGAATGACCGATCCCGATTGATTCGATTGGGGGTTGGACCCAGAAGTCGAAGTGACCATCGAACTGAAAAATACTATGCTTCAGTGCTTCGATGTCGGGTTAGTTGAATAAACGTAGGTGTGGATTGGAGGAAACAAAGGCTGCACAGCGTTCTTTGCAAGCCAGTGACTGAAAATCCGACCAGCCACGCCTTTTGGGGTCGGCATCTTGTGCCAAAGACGATCCAACTTTATGATTTTCATCTTCGCAGCCTCACTGCAACCATGGGGTCGAACTGATTCAGTTGGACACAGGTTCTGTGACTCTATCAGTATACAGTCCCAAACTAGCTCCACAAGAACGATGCATGAAGAATTTGAGTGTACTATCCAGCACTTACTTAGCCCTCTATTTCCTACAGACATGGGTGCAATAGCACTCAGGCGAGAAGCTCGACAGCAGAGAACCGCATCGTTTCACGATCTGGTAGTAGCTCAGCAAGTCCCTCAGCAAGTCCGCACAGTGTTGTCGAATTTATAGAATACAGTGCGATTCTTCGCCTTGAAGCGGGCAATAAATCACACTGATGTCAGTTCATCAACGTGAGGCTCAACCGTTGGACATGGCTCGATACTAGATACACAGGGAAGCATAAGTGAGTACCTGCACCACACTATGGCTTCTTGACCAAACATGAAGCTCACTTGCGGACTTTGTGCAAGAAGTCTGACAAGGACCTTCAAAACCACATGGTTTGTAGGATCCTACATATACTGAAATCAGAGACGACAGGGCTTACTTTATCTACTTGAGGAAAGGGCTGTGCTACATTTCGATCGAAGGGCTCGACCACTGACGATTAATTGACGGCAAAAGCCGACAGAGACTACTGTTACACGTGTGATAGTTATGATCACATCACGTAATGCTGCTTACCACTTCTCAGGCGTCATTTCAATACGAAGTCATCCTATTTCAAGGCATCGAAGATTTTCCACAGGCAGAAAAGTACAACTACACTACACGCTTAAATGTGCATCCGGCCGCCGACATGGCTGGGCTAGACACTGGTGATTTCCATCCGAGAGAAGATCGGCTTATCTGATAATCCGTGGGAATGATTGTCATTACTTATCAGATAGTTGAAATATAAGCAAGCGACTAGCCTGCTTACAGGTCACCTT
>JAJOHK020002072.1:0-10510 GCA_022457215.2 Leucocoprinus gongylophorus
TCTTTTCTGTAGTTATCAAATTGTTTCTTCTCTTTTAGATAGATTTAGTCTTAAGTTAGAGCATGGAAAAATGGAAGTATTCTATTTTTCTAGATCATCTAGTCCTCTCAACCCCCCACCACTTGACCTTTCCCCAATAAGTGGACCTATCTTACAACCTAAGAATTTGTGAAGATACTTAGGTTTTATATTCAACAGAAAGTTAACATTTTGTCATCATATTGACTTCTATGCTGATAAAGCTATCTTTACAGTCAAATATATGAAGTTACTTGGAAACTCTTCTCATGGCCTTATCTCTCAACAAAAGTGTCTATTATATAGAAGCTGCAATCTCCTTATTACTTTGTATAGCTTTCAATTGTGGTTCTATAACAAGATGCTATTATCTTATCCCCTCAAAGAACTCAACAAAATGCAAAGAAGAGTTGCTATATAGATTCTAGACATGTTTTTTACATCTTCTTCCTTCAGTGTTAAGGTCATTACAGGTCTTATTCCTATCAAACTTCATCTTCAAAAGCTTAGTGGCAGATTGTAACTTAGAGCTCTCTCTCTCTCTCACAACTACATTCTAAGGTCTCTTCTGGAAACCAATTAATCATCTGACATCATCCCTCATTGATTATCATTAAATAACCTCACTTTTAAATAGCAATTAAAAATCAAGAGTCTTGTTGTCAACATGGATAATAAATGAGATTTTTCCTTTCTTTGACCCATTTAACAAAGAATGCACTGGGTCATCATCTTATTGATGTCTTTCCTAATCATTTTTCTTTTTATACTCTAAACAAGCAAAGCAACACAAATTTCAAAGCATATATTCAATCCCTTAACAATATTACTCTTAACTTCTCTTCAGAACCCTCAGTTGTACTTGTAGTGTCTGACACCAGCATCAAGAATCATGTTGCCACCTCCATTGCTCATATCCATGTCCATAATAAACAAGTTATCAAAATAATCCACCAAGTGGTTAATATCACTTCTATAAAAGCTGAATTATTCACTATAAGATGTGGCATAAATCAAGCTACTAATCTGCAAGACATCAGGAAAATAGTTATTATAATGGATTCCATTCATTCAGCTAAGAAAATATTCAACTATTCATTGTATTTTTTTCAAGTTCATACAGCCTTAATTTCCAATGAACTAAGGAAATTCTTCAGTATCAGTATCAATAACACTATCAAATTCTGGGAATGCTCTTGTTATGAACTAAAATCCTTAGAGTGGGATAAAAGAACAACTCTTGTATTGAGTAACACAAGAGAACTTGATAGAGAGCTCTTCTACAAACTAGTCTACCTTATATAGTCCTACAAATAGTCTGTGCTAAGTACTGTGCACCCTACCCTAAACAACCATGTGTAGTCCATGAGGCCAACATGTGGTGTCCATGTTATATAACATTATTTGTTCTCGAATCTTCTACTAAATTTTCCCAAGTCTTGTGATCTGTCTTATGATTATGCTATCAGGTGACTGATGTGATGGTGTGACCAATCAACCCTAACCTTAGTTGTTCTAAAAATAGAAAATAGAAAAATAAATTGAAAATAAAATAAAAATAAAAATAAAAATAAAAATAAAATAAATCAAGTCCACTTTCTTTGATCTTGACATTACCCCCCTTTAAGGTTTCTCCTCTAGAGAAACTGCTTTCCACCTTCTCCAATTTCTTTCCAACTTCTTCAAATATTCTTCCTTGAATTTTCCATTATCCTATCCATACAACATCTTCGCTGTAAACTTCCCTGGTAGTTCTCCCCTTCTGAAATCTCTCTCCTCTACCATATCTATTTTTTCTTGTCTCCTAATTTCTGTATTCATCCTCTCTTCAAATTCTTCTAAGGCTTCCCCTGCATTTTTCAGATTTTCTTTCCTTTCCTATGTATCCCCTCTACTGTGAACCCTTTCCACCACACTAAGTACTTCTCTACTTTTTTTATTTTCTTTTTATTCAAAATTCTTTCTACTTCCCATTCTTTAGCTCTCTCCACTTCTATTGGCTTTCCCTCCTCCTTTTTCTGTCTCTTCACCTACTCTTTATACCATACTATCTGGCTTACATTAACTACCAGATATATTTTCATCAAAGTTGGCAGCTATAGTTTGACTACATTTGATGAGACTACTTCTTCTATCTCATATGGCCCTACATATCTCTCTGTTAACTTCCTCACAGATCTTTTCTTGAATACCAAATCTTTGGTACTTAATAGCACTCTATCTCCTCTTTTCCATTCCTCTGTCTTTCTTCTACTATGATCCACATATTTCTTCATCTCCTCCTATGTCCTTTTTAGTGCCACCTCTACCTCCTTGTATACTTTCTTCATCCTCTCCACAAACTCTGTCGCACTTTCTACCTTCTTCTTTTTCCTTATACCCCCATTCTCAATTCTCTGCTACTGTTTGCCATAAATGGCAACACCTTAGTTGTAGTGTGAGTTTTATTATTCACTGCGAACTCTGCTGATGCCAACCACTCTGGCCAATCTTTCTATCTGTGTTCTATGAAAAACCTCAGATACTGCTCCAACTCCTGATTCATATGTTCTATTTGCCTATCTGTCTGTGGGTGGAATGCCATTGACAACTTCGTTTTTATCCCTAACATCCTGTCTAGCTCTTTTGTCAAACCTGCTACAAATTGAGGTCCTCGATCTGACACAATGCTTTCTGGTAATTCATGCAACTTCTATATATAATCTCTAAATAACCTCGCTAATCCTTCCGCTGATGTTTCTTCCATTGTTGCCACAAAATGTGCCATTTTGGACAATCTGTCACATACTACTAAAATTGCATCCTTTCCCACTACTACTGGCAACTTCGTAATAAAGTCCACTGTCAAGTATATTTATGGTTTTTCTGGTATTTCACTCAACTTTAATTTTCCTGCTAATTCCTCCATCCTATTCTTCATTCTTTGACATAAGTCACATCCTTTCACATATCTTCCTACATCTCTCATCACTCCTGGCCACCAATAATTCCTTGTTACTAACTCCACTGTCTTCTATCATTCTCTATGTTCTGCTGCCGGCATATCATGATGTAACCAGATTATCTCTGCTCTCAGCTCCTCATCCCTCAGCACATACATCTTTTCTTCCTTCAACACCAAATTCCCTTCTATTTGCCACTCATTCCCTTGTAGTTCCCTCACCTTTGCTTTCTTCATCTCCTCTACTACTCTAACTATGTCTTTGTCTTTACTCTTAGCTTTTTTTATCTTTTCTAATATACCTACTTCAGGTCCTTCTATTACTACTTCCTATAGACTACGAATCCAATTGTCCTTTATCAATACTTAGTTCTCATTGTCTTTTTCTACACCTACTTTCCAGTCCGATCTCCTACTTAACCCATCTGCCTTCTCCATCCTAGTTCCTGGAACATGCTTTAATGTAAAATCAAACCTCGATAAATACAATGCCCATCAAGCCTGCCTCCAATTCAACTTCTGTGCTTTCATAAAATACTCCAAATTTTTATGATCTGTCCAGATCTCAAACTTGGATTGTACTCCCTCCAACAGATGCCTCCAACTCTCCAATCTTCTTATAATAGCCAACATCTCCTTATCATGGATTTCATAGTTCCTCTCCATTTCATTCAAAGACTTGGAAAGGAATGCCACTGGTCTCCATAATCCATCTTTGCACTCCATGTTGTAGCAACTACTCGTCACTCAAGGACAAATAATCTCACAACAAGCAAAGCTCTCCAATGGGCTATCAAGTAAAGAGTGGGGAATTACAAGAGAACTTGACAAGGAGCCCTCGCTGCATTGCTCCTCTATATATACTATTTACAAGTGGTCCATGCTACAACAATATCTGTCCGGCCCTTAAGTCCATGTGTCTTCCTCATGTTCTATTACTCATCCATATGTGTTTTCCATAAGGCCACCATGCTTCCTACATGTGCCCTGACGTCATATCTTTAATCTCCACTATACATGTGCACACCATGTATACACCATGAGGAACCCTTGTCCCTTGACGTCATCCCTAACCCTAACTCCTATTCTAGACTCTTCCTGATCCTTCTAGACCCTAAGCTCTTCCAGACCGCTCTAGACTACTCTAGCTTTTATCACATGACTTCCAGGTCACATGCCTATCTCCTAACCCTATGTCCATTATAGACTAATAAAATACTACTGTCCTATTTCTGTCCTAACCCTAACCCTACCTAAAGTCTGTCCATACTCTCGTCTTATAACACTCCATCAATAACATCCCTCCTATAGCATAGTCCGATGCATCTACTTCCATCCTCATTTTTTTATCTAAGTCTAGTGCTGCTAACACTGGCTCTTTTGTGAATTTTTCCTTCAACTCTTTAAATGCTTTCTTCTATTTCCCCATCCAATCCCACTTCTTATCCTTCTTCACCATATCATGTAGAGGCCTAGCTATAGATGTGAAGCCTTCAATAAATTAACGATAATAATTCGCCAATCCTAAAAACTTCTGTACATTCTTGACACACTTGGATGTCAGCTACTCCAATACTCTTTTCACCTTTTCCTTTTCCATCTTAATTCCCTCTAGTCCTATCACCACTTCTAAGAATCCTACTTCCCTAACTTTCCATCTACATTTCTCTGGTTTCACATATAGATCATTTTCCTCCAACCTTTTAATTACTTCTGCTACCAGCTTATCATGCCCTTCTTCCATTTCTGTTCCAATTATCACATCATCTATAAACACCACTACTTTTCCAGTATTAATTAAGTCTCTCAACAATTTATTCATCATAGCCTGAAATGTTGCTGGAGAGTTCATCAACCCAAAAAACATTACCATAGGTTCAAAGAATCCTTCTGGTGTAGTAAACACCGCTTTCCATTCATCCCCCTCTTTAATTCTCACATTATTGTAATCCTACCTCAAATCTATCTTTGTAAACACCTTTTTTGTAATGATATTCTCCAACACATCCGATATCAATAGTAGGGGATCGTTGTTTTTAACAGTCCATTCATTTAAGTATTGATAATCCTGGACCATTCTCTTCTTTCCATCCTTTTTCCCTACAAAGAACACCAGCACCATTTGTGGTGACTTTGATGGTCGGATATATCCTTTTCTTAACTGCTCCTTAATAAACTCCCTCACCTCCTTCCTCACTTCTCTCGACAATGGATACACCTTTTCCTTCCTCAGAATGAACCCCTCCTTTACATCTATCATATGATCCCACACCTTCCTCATCGGCATTCTCTCTGACTGTTTCTTCCCAAACACCTTAATCCACTGATGATATTTTTCTGGCACCATTTTCTTTGCCTCTGCTTTCAACTTTGCTGCTTCTTCTTCTTCATCCCATATCTCCCATTCCTCTACCACTTTTCTTATCTCTATCATCTTCCCCTTTTTTTGTTTCTTCTTTTTATCCTTCTTCTCTCTCTTCCTCCTGGCTTCTTCCTTTGCTTCTTCTTCCTTTTGCTTTTCCCACCCCAACTTCTCTTGCACCAGTCTCCACTGCTTTCCACATTCCTCTGGGCACCTTGTCATCTTCACCTCTCCTGTTCTCCAATCTATTTCTGGATTGTGGTATACTAGCCATGGCATCCCCAAAATTACCATCCACTTTTGTCCTCCAATAACATCAATCTCCATCCTCTCCCTATACCCCTGATAATAAATATTGACTTTCACTGTATTTTCTATCAGTCTCTCTTTGTTGAACAATCCATCTACATTTCTCACATTTATTGGCCTCTCCAACTTTTTTAATTTAAAACCTTGCTTTTTGGCAAATTCTAAGCTCATGACTAGCCCAGTTGCTCCACTATCTAACAGCACCTCCACTGTGATTCCTTCCTGCATATCTATCCTCTCTAGCCCAATCTTTACTGTAACTTCTCTTAAGATCCTTTCTTCCATCTTTCTTACTTCCATCTTCTTATTTCCCTCTGATTTTAATGCATCAACATTTATTTCTGTTGTTAATACATTATATTTATTATAAGAACTTAGTTGAGGGCTTCTAAGTTCTCCACCTCTTTTAAATGTCCGATCTGTTCAATATTGCCCTCAAACCTTCCCCCATATTCTACTCTTCTTCCTTCTATTGCTCTTTCTCTTCCCTTATTCCTGCAGTAATGGGCCATGTGCCCAAAACCCCCACAAGTATAACAATTCCTCCCCCTATCTATCTCCATTGCATAAGGGTCCCTCCTTAGAGGAGCCCCTGCACCCTGTCCTTGCCCCTGTCTTCTAACAACTACTACATTCATCCTTTCTATCCCCTCCATCAGAGCAGGTCCTGTTGTTGCCTGCTGAGGAAGCTGTTGTCTTCTCTGCCACACTAGGGGTTGTGGCATAATCTGTTTTTGCTCCTGCTTTGGAGCACCTCCCATCGTCTCCTTCTTGCTTTTCAACCTCTCTTCCTCCCTCCTACTCTCTCTCCAATTCCTGTCAAGGGCCATTGCCCTCTTGTACCATTGTTCTATAGAGGCTGGTGGATTTTCCATCTCTATCAGCTTCTTCCTAATCCCCCCATTTATTCCCCTCTTGAATTCTTCCACCAACGGCCTTCCCTTGTATCTGCTTCCCCTTGTTGCCCTCTTGAACTCTTGTACAAACTCCTCCATTATCCTCCCTTCTTGCTCCAGCTTCCTCAGCTCCACTACCTTTACTGCTTCTTCTTCTTCTCCACCAAACTCCTTTTTTAATACTGTTAAAAATTCTTCCACTGTCTCATATTCCATTTCCCCTACCTCTAGTTCCTCCATTATATTCTCTTTCCAAATATCTGCTGACCCTCCCTACACATGTGACAAAATCCAAAACACCTGTTCTTCTATTGTCACTTCTCTCATCTTCATTCTCAAATATAGTCTACATGTGGTCACAAATCCTCCCACCTTTCCTGCTTCTTCATTAAAGATGGCTGGCTTAGCTACCTCCATATGAGGTCCCATGGTGGACCCCATCATCCCTCTTTCCATTCCTCCAGCTTTTCCTCCTCCTACTGCAAGCAGGGCCTGTATTTGCACCTACATTGCTGCCAGCTGCTCCTGTTGCTGGCGTATGATTTCATGAAGATTGATTTGACTCATGTTGGGATAGGGAGGTGATAAGTCAATTGGTGGTGATGGTGGTGGTGGTGAAATGTATAAAGGAAGAGTAGAACCAGTGCTGGTCTCACTCTCAGACTCGTACTCCAAAGATGAATAAATCTCAGTATGTGATAGCGGGCCCTCTTCAAGTCCCACCTACACAATTATTGACTACTTGTCTACTGGCTACTATCCTAAGAAAAAAGTATGTGATGTTGTCTTAAGAAAGACGTTCTACTCTAGTCAGCTGTTTTAAGAACAAACTGATGTTTCTCTGCATAGACAAACCACAAGTGGGTCTGTAACACAAGGCTGATAATTGAAAAGATAATGAGCATGTTCACAAAAGGTAGTATGTTTGTGTTGCACCAGTGGGCTTTAGTGTAACCAAATAGCTAAGCTTCCCCTGCCTAGCTAGTATACCCCTTATACCTAGGGCCTGGTAATTCTTCTTGATTAAAGGGTTGTGTTACCCTTTGGTCGAGGATGTATAGAGAGTAAGAGAAATAGGAGAAAAGGCTAGTGTTAAGCAGTTTCAAAACTGGGAATCGAGTTCTAATGTTATAAACTAAAATCCTTAGAGTCGGATAATAGAATAACTTTTGTATTAAGTAACATAAGAGAACTCAATAGAGAACTCTTCTACAAACTAGTCTACCTTATATAGTCCTACAGATGGTCCATGCTAATTACTGTGCACCCTATCCTAAACAACCATATGTAGTCCATAAGGCTAACATATAGTGTCTATGTTATATGACATCATCTGTTTTCGAATCTTCTACTAAATTTTTCCAAGTCTTGTGATCTGTTTTGTGACTATGCTATCAGGTGACTGATGTGATAGTGTGACCAATCAACCCTGATCCTAGTTGTTCTAAAAATAGAAAATAGAAAAATAAATTGAAAATAAAATAAAAATGAAAAGAAAAATAACATAAATCAAGTCCACCTTCTTCAATTTTGACAGCTCTAGTCAATACAATTGGTCACTCTATAATATTATAAGACAAAAGTGTGGATAGACTTCTAGGGTTAGGGTTAGATAAGATAAAGTAGTATTATTATTATTAGTCTACAATGAGAGAGAGAGAGCACATGACTAAGAAATCACATAATATGATGTCATAGGCCTAGAGCAGTTTAGAGCAGTCTGAAAAGACTTAGGGTCTAGAAGAATCAGGAAGAGTCCAGAGAGAGAGTGATGTTAAGGGACATGGGTTCCTTATAGTGTATACATGGTGCATGCATAGATGATGGAGATTAAAGAGTATGATGTCAGGGCACATGGACATGATATGCTGGCCTTGAGATAGATACATGATAGATGAGTAATAGACATGAGGACAGGGCATGGACATTAGGGTAGGACAATATGTAGTTGTAGCACAGACTATGGGACTTTATATAAATAGTTGGTAGAATACTGTTGTGGTTCCCTGTCAAGTTCTCTTATGAATACACAACTCATGTTCCGACTAGATATCTCTACTGAGAGATTTATTGCTTGTGCTGCTATTAGACATTGGTCTAGTGGTTACCACAATATATAAAGCTATAAACAGAGAGACAAAAAGATTTTGTCCTATCCCAAGTCTTTTTTAGAAGTCATTATAGGATTTTAACAAGAAAAGAAAATGCAACAATCTAGTTAATAGATGGAAAATAACTTTCTAAGTGTTGGAAGATAAAGGATATAATTTCTTGGATTTGTTAGATGATGATAACAATCTACTCAAACTAAAGGCAGAACATGGCTCAAATATTTTGGGCACTCAAATTTATCATATGTGAAAGCATTGAGGGCAATTGTGAATCATGTACTAATTGGTAATTAAGATTATTTCTCCAAGAAGAATTCAAGTATCCTTATGATACTTATCTTATTGAGACTAGGTGACATATTTTATATGAGTGTAAAAGATATTGGAATCTGAGAAGAGATATGATAGGTTATTTTACACTATTCCTAGTGTACAACAGTAATACTTTTTCATTTGGTGAATGTTACAACCTTAGACTTGGTTCTTAAAGTTGATAGGCTCAGGTTGCAACTTAGACAAAGACTTGAGAAAGGAGTAAATTCAAAACCTATCTAATGCAATAATCAAGCATAACTATCCAACCAATCCAATGCCACTCTCACATTTTGTACAACTTCTTTATCATCCTCCATCATCGTTCCATGCTGATGCACTGCTGAATGAGGCTGATAGATACTTGAATGAACATGGTGATTATTAAAAACTCCATAAGGATAATGAGAAAGTATATGCAATGATCTACCCTAATGACCATGAGAATGAGAAGTACTATAACTCCCTTCTACATTCATACCAGTTGTTAAACCCTAATTTCTACCTTCTGGACTCATCCCTCACCCACTCAAACCACCTCCATGATAAATTTTTGATTTAAAAAAAAAAACTCTGTATTATCTTTTCATAGACTTTTATTCAAACATGAACTATGCTTGATAGTTAGGAGCACTAAGGAAATCTGTAGAAAAAAAGATAAGTATTATTCATGATGGAAGACAGATCCACTCAGATCAGTCAATTTAGACTAACAAAGAATTATAATTTAAGCAAACAGATAATGTTTGATCAACAAACAAAAAATATAGAAAAGAAAAAGTCACTGAAACCTCTTGTACCACCATCTTGTATGGTAGCACCTGTAAGAGATATAGTGAATAAACACTTTTCTGCTATATATACCTACTCTAAATTCTCAAATATGGTTAAAACACCATCCAGAATGGACATGGACATTGATGGCTGCAACACAGTTGGCAAGAATCAAAGAGAAAGATCAATTTCTCATAGCAATATGACTTCCAAAAGTGCCTCAATTGTTTTAAATGTCTCATCTAAACCATAATACCAGAAGATGGAACAATTCAATGATTTACTAGATGATATGACAGTGGATCCTATTAACTGCTCTCAGCTGTTATACAATAATGAGGATGGAGGAAAAGGTAATCCAGTCAGTAAGGTGGCTAACCCTAACAATACTAAGAAGCAACAACATGTCTACAATGAGGACCTAGCCATGAAGAGGGCACCCAATTCAAATGAATATGTATATAATATGCAAATACCATATGATGTTAATCAGGCCTTGGATCCAAAGTCCTGGGATGGCAACTTCTATACTATTTTGCTATATGGATCTATAGAGCATCTGGCTTCAGATGCTAAGAATATCAAAGAATCACTTTGTTTTATGCAGAAATATATCCTCAATAAGGCAATTAATGGTGATAAAGTTAATGATATCAAGGGCCTTGAAGGAATTGGTGAAGTGGCCTGGAGATTTATTTTTACTCTTTATAAGTTATATCAGGACAATCTCATTGTTGACAAGAACAACTTTTTCTTTAGATGTAAAGTGAAAGCTTAATTTAATCCC
>JAJOHK020002073.1:0-10509 GCA_022457215.2 Leucocoprinus gongylophorus
GATTTACCTTCAGAAAGAACTTAAGAGAACAGAATGGGGTTTCCTGAAGATGACAACTACCTTAAGTACTCTACAGTCTGTTCCAATCTAGTAGAACACTAGAACACTGCTGACATATCTATAGAATGATTATGTTAATATACTCAGAAATAGTTAGAAACTATAAAACTATCTAAAATACCAATCCAAAAGAGGCAAGAGCTTACATAATGATAATAGAAGAGTATGATAGATGAGTGATAAGCAATAGAAGAGTGACAGATAACTTGGATAACTGTCAGGTGCAGTTCACACTGGGGTGGAAGTCTGCAGAATGGACTCAGAGATAAGCAGACTTGTAGAATGACCTTGGCTTCAGCTTATGTGCTGTGCCATCTGTCTGCCACATGGTCACAACTTCAGATGATGGAAAGAAGTCCAAGATGGGAGTGAGTGCTGATTGGTGTGTTGCTGTTGAACACCAGAGATTGAGTTCAATAAGAGTTATCTTCATCAATTATCAGACTAGCAAATTATAGTGTAACTACTAGTCTTATATACAAATGGATAGTATAGGAGATGCTTAGGCTTTCAGTGGTGAAACCCCTATTACCCTGAGCAGAGGTTTCAGTGTTGAGACACTAACAGGAGTAACTCTGTC
Organism: Leucocoprinus gongylophorus; assembly: GCA_022457215.2. Classification (NCBI taxonomy): domain Eukaryota; kingdom Fungi; phylum Basidiomycota; class Agaricomycetes; order Agaricales; family Agaricaceae; genus Leucocoprinus; species Leucocoprinus gongylophorus. The sequence continues at coordinate 641 of JAJOHK020002073.1, forward strand.
ATGGAGGACCGAGTTGAATAGGAGTATCTACGCCATGGAAGACAGAATACCTGGAGGGTTGCAGCACTGCCATAAGATGTGTTGTGAGAAAGGTGGCCACTGTGGAAGGCGGGCTTGTATAATTTGAAGATAATATTACTGTGGAAATGTAATTTCCAGATGGGTGAGCTTGTATATGACAATGACAAATAAAAAAAGCAGATATAGATAAGATTAAGAGCATTGAAAAGTAGGCCCTCTTACAAAAGGATAATTTCTTGTACAGGTGTGAATCTTGGTTATAGTTAGTATAGCATGAGTTTAAAGAAATCAGTATTAGTATTAGTATTAGAGTTAAGAATAGGTTTAAAAGTAGAAAGTAAAACTTTTGCTAGTATAAGTCAGATGTAGATTGTGATGACTTAGGTCTAAGTGTTAAGGCAAAAGTATACTTGTATATTGAGTGATATAAGAGAACTCAATAGAGTTCCTACTACAGAGTAGTCTACTTTATATACCTTTATAAGTTAGTTTCTATACCTCTAACCTACTCTAAAGCTATGTTATAACTAAGTCCTTCTAGTAGCTTTCATCATGTTCCATTAAGTTGTCATATACTAAGTTCACTCATTCTGAAGACTATTCTTTTTATTCTTTGCAATAGTGATGTCTTTTTTAATTTCTGATTAAAGCTAGTCTTTTATGATAGCTATACTTCCTGTAATATATCCTTATAGCAGTGATACAATTAATTCCAAACTCCTTAAGTACTCAGTTTTCTATGACAGAGATACTCCTATCAAACTCAGTCTTCTACAGTAGAATTCTCTTTATTAACCCCTTTTAGTGTCTTATTGTTATGAACTTAAGACCTTAGAGTGGGTCAAAAGAAAGAATCTTGTATAGAGATTACACAAGAGAACTCGATAGAAAACTCTTTACAGGATTGTCTACCTTTTATACTAAAGGCATATGGTTTATGCTATGTACTTCTAGCCTACCCTAAACAGCCATGTATATACCTCAAGGCCAACATATGTTGTGTATGTTGTATGATATCATCTTTCTAGTGCTTTCTATGCCTTTCTTCTTGTGTCACATGACTAACCCTAACCCTAAGTTCTATAAATGGAAAAGTACAAAAATAAATAAAAATAAAAATAAAAATAAGAGAGAAAATAAGAAAAAATCAAGTCCACACTTTTTGTTCTTGATATTACTGTTATGGGACATTTGGACACTAACAATTTTTATTCTCTTTTCTTTTATTTTATTTTGAAGGACAATGAAAATGCATGTGACAAGGAAGTCACATGACAGGTCACATGATGTGATGTCATAAGCCTAAAACTTGATAGAAGGGTCTGGAAGATGACGTCAGGGTATCTGGAGTACATATGGTGGTCTTGAGTAGGACATGAGGCAGGAATGAGGATAAAGCATGAACATAAGGGTAGGGTTATTTATTAGTAGCACAGACCATGAACTATTTGTATAAATAGGACTCTAATTAAGAAGAGGCTTCTTGTTGAGTTTTCTTGTGAATTCCCACATCATACTTCTTTGAGGTTTACTCGTTAGTAAGATCATTGGACTTTGAGTGTCTAGTGGTTGCTACAATAATTACCCTCTCTTCAAGGTTTCTCCTCCAGAGAAACTGACTTCTATTTTTGCCAGTTCCTCTCTAACTTCCTCAAATATTCCTCCTCAAACTTTCCATCATTTCACCTATATAATATCTTTGCCATATATTTCCCTGGTAATTTCTCTCTCCTAAAGTCCTTCTCTTCCATCCTATCCAACTTTTCTTGTCTTCTTACTTCAGCACTCATTCTTCTCTCAAATTCCTCCACTGCTTCACTTGCATTTCCTAGATCCTCCTCTCTTTCTCATATATCATGTTCTGCCATAAGTCCCTTCCATCATACTAAATACTTCTCTACTTCTCTTATTTTTCTTTTGTTTAAGATTTTTTCTACCTCCCACTCTTTGACTCCTTTTATTTCAATTGGTTTTGCCTCTTCTTTTCTTTAGCCCTCTACTTGCTTCTTATATTGTACTATCCAACTGATATTTACAACTAGATAGATCCTCATTGAGGTTGGCAGTCATAACTTAACCACATTGGTGGAAACCACCTCCTCAATGATGTATGGACCTACATATTGGTCTACTAACTTCCTTGTTGGTCTTTCCTTAAACACTAAGTCTTTAGTATTTAATAATACTCTGTCTCCTTTCTTTTACTCTTCGCTTTCTTTCTTTCTTTGTCTACTTGCCTTTTCATGTCCTCTTATGCTTTCTTCAATACCACTCCTGTTTCCTCTTGCACTTGCTTCATTCTTTTCACGAACTCTGTCTCCTTCTCTATCTTTTCTTTCTTTCTGATATCTCTATCCATTCTTAACTCTCTTCTGTAGTTTGCCATAAAAGGCAAAACCTTTGTTGCTATATGAATCTTGTTGTTTACTGCAAACTCTGCTGATGTCAACTACTCCAGCCAATCCTTTTGTTTATGCTCTACAAAGAACCTGAGATACTGTTCAAGTTCCTGGCTTATTCATTCTGTCTGCCCATCTGTCTGTAAGTAGAATGCTGTCAACAACCTTGTCTCTATTCCTAGCATTCTATTTAACTTCTTTGTCAACTCCACTGCAAACTGAGGCCCTCTATCTGATACTACACTCTCCAGCAATCTGTGTAACTTCCACAAATTATCTCTGAACAATCTTGCCAAACCTTCTGCCAACATCTCTTTTGTAGTTACCACAAAATGTGCCATTTTTGACAACCTATCACAGACTACCAGGATTGCATCCTTTCCAGCTACTACTGATAACTTCATGATGAAGTCCACCATTAGGTGAGTCCACAGCTTCTCTAGTACCTTGCTTAATTTCAACTTTCCTGCTATTTCCTCTATCCTATTCTTTATCCTCTGATATAAGTCATATCCTTTCACATACCTCTCTACATCTCTTGTCACTTCTGGCTACTAGTAATTTCTAGTGACCAACTCTGTCATCTTCTATCATCCTCCATGTCCTGCTGCTGGTACATCATGATACAACTATATTATTTCCACCCTTAACTCTCCATCTTTTTGCACATATATCTTTCCTTCTTTCAACATCAAATCTCCCTCCATCTGCCACTCGTTTCCCTATAGTTCTTATACTTTCACCTTCTTCATCTCCTCTACTATTCTAACTACATCTTCATCCTTACTCCTAGCTTTTTTTATATTTTCTACTATGTCTACTTCAGGTTCTTCTATTACTACTTCTTCTAATCTACAAATCCAATTGTTCTTAATAATTACTTAATTGTCATTGTCTTTTTCTACACCTACTTTCTAGTCCAGTCTCCTACTTAGTCTATTAGCCTTTCCCATCCTTGTACCTAGAATATGGTAAAATCAAATCTTGACAGGTATAATGCCCATTAAGCTTGTCTTCAATTTAACTTTTGTGCTTTCATGAAATATTCTAAGTTTTTATGATCTATCCAGATCTCAAACTTGAACTGCATGCTCTCTAGCAAATGCTTTCAGTTCTCCAACCCTCTGATGATCACTAACATTTCTTTATCATGAATTTCATAGTTTCTCTCAGTCTCATTTAAAGACTTTGAAAGAAAAGCTACTGGTCTCTATGATCCATCCTCACACTCCATTGACAAAACTCCACCTGTTGCATAATCCAATGTGTCCACTTCCATTCTCATTTTTTTATCTAAGTCTGGTGCTGCTAGCACCAGTTCTTTTGTAAACTGCTTCTTCAATTCTCTGAACATCTCTTCCTATTTCTCTGTCCAATTCCACTTCTGATTTTTCTTTACCAGATCATGCAGAGGTCTGGCTATCAATGCAAATCCCTCAATAAATTGGTGGTAATAATTTGACAATCCTAAGAATTTCTGCACATCTTTGACACACTTCAGTATTGGCCATTCCAATACTCCCTTCATCTTTTCTTCCTCTATCTTGATTCCTTCTGGCCCAATCACTACTCCTAAGAATCCTACTTTCCTCATCTTCCACTTACACTTTTCCAGTTTTACATACAAATCATTCTCCTCCAGCCTTTTTATCACCTCTGCTACCAACTCGTCATGCCCTTTCTCCTCCTCTGTTCCTACTATGACATCATCAATAAAGGCCTCTACTTTGTCTATGTTGATCAAATCCCAGAGAAATATGTTTATCATTGCTTGGAACATTGCTAGTAAGTTTGTTAATCCAAAGAACATTACTATAGGTTTGAATGACCCCTCCAGTGTAGTAAATGCTGTCTTCCACTCATCTCCCTCTTTTATTCATACATTATTATAGCCCTATCTTAGGTCCATTTTTGTAAATACTTTCTTCATACCTATGTTCTCTATACATCCGATATTAATGGTAAGAGATAATTATTTTTAATTGTCCATTCATTTAAATATCTATAGTCCTGTACTATCTGCTTTTTCCTATCCTTCTTTTCTACAAAGAATACTGGTGCCATTTGAGGTGACTTTGAGGGTTGGATGTATCCTTTCCTCAGTTATTCCTATATGAACTCTTGCACCTCTTCTCTCTCTTTCCTTGACAACAGATATACCTTCTCCTTTCTCAGTACAAACCCCTCCTTTATATCTATTGCATGGTCCCAAATCTTCTGTGTGGGCATTCTCTCTGACTGTTTCTTGCCAAAGACCTTAATCTACCTGTGGAACTTCTCTGGAACCAGCTTCTTGGCCTCTGTTTCTGACTTTGCCACTTCTTCCTCCTCATCCCATATCTCCTATTCTTCCACTACCTTCTTTCCTTCAATCACCTTTTCCTTCTTCTGTTTTTTCTGTTTTTCCTTTTCTTCTTGCTTTTTTTCTGCTTCTTCTTTTGCCTCCTTTTATTTCTGTTTCTGCCACTCTAGTTTTTCCTGCTTTGGTCTCCACTGCCTCCTATACTCCTCTGGACACCTCATCATCTTCACCTCTCCTGTTTTCCAGTCAATTTCAGGATTGTGGCGAGCTAGCCATAGCATTCCCAAAATTACTATCCACTTCTGTCCTCTTATCATGTCAATTTCAGTCCTCTTCCTATATCCTTAATAGTAGATATTAACTTCTACTGTATGTTTTATTGGTCCCTCTTTGTTGAGTAAACCATCTACATTTCTCACATACATTGGTCTTTCCAACTTCTTCAATTTAAATCTTTGTTTCCTGGCAAAATCTGAGCTTATGACCAATCCTGTCACTCTGTTATCCAATAATGCCTCTACTATAATTCCTTCCTGTATGTCAATTCTCTCCAACCTAATTTTTACTATTACTTCTCTCAATAATCTTTTTTCTGCTTTTCTTACTTCCACTTTTTCCTTACTTCCCTCTAATTCTGGTATACTAACTTTTATTTTGTTATAAGAATCTAGTCAAGAGTCTCTAAATTCTCCATCTCTTTTAAATGTTCATTATTTTCCTTTCTCTTTCCTCCATACTCCAATCTTCTTTCTTCCACTACCCTGCTTCCCTGTCCTTTATTTCTACAATACTAGGCCATGTGCCTGAATTCTCCACAAGCATAGCAATTCTTACCCCTATCTACTTCCATCACATACAGGTCCCTCCTTGTGAACTCCATTCCTTGTTCTTGCTCTCTCACTACTACCACATTTGTCTTTTCAACACCCTCCATCAGAATAGGCCCTGTTGTTATTCACTGAGGTGGCATTTCCTGCCTCTTCTGCCACACTTGTGGTCATGGTATTATCTGTCTCTGCTCCTGTTATTTGGAAACTGATCCTTCCTGCTCCTGTCATCCTTTCAATCTTTCCTCTTCTTTTCTACTTTCTCTCCAATTTTGATCCAGGGCAGTTGCCCTTCTAAACCATTGCTTGATTGAGCCTGGTTGGTTTTCTGCCTCCATTAGCTTCCTCCTAATTGCTCTATTCATATCCCTCTTAAACTCCTCAATTAAGGAGTGTCTCTTGTATTTGCTACCCCTTGCTGCCCTTTTAAACTTCTGCACAAATTCTTCCATGGTTCTTTTTCCTTGCTCTAATTTCCTTAATTCCATCACTTTTGCTGCTTTCTTATCTCCTCCTCCAAATTCTCTTTTTAAACTTGCTAAAAATTCCCCTGCTGATTCATATTCTGTTTCTCCTGCCTCCAAGTCCTCTAGTATATTCTTCTTTCACATGTCTGCTGATCCTCTCTGTATATATGAGAGAATCCATTAAACTTGCTCCTCTACTGTTGCTTTCCTCATCTTCATCCTCAAGTATAATTTGTATGCTATAATAAACCCTCCCACTTTTTCTGCTTCTCCATTAAAAACTGGTGGCCTTGCCACCTCCATGTTGGTTCCTGTATTATGTCCTTCTCCTACTCTTCCTACTGTTGCTCCTCCTGCAATTAAGGCTTGTATCTGTGCTTGCATTGCAGCTAGCTGCTCCTGCTGCTGTCTGATGATAACATGTAAGTTATACTGACTCATGGTGTAATAGGATAGGGGGAATCAATTAGTGATAGTAATGATGGTGGTGATGTTGGAGGTAATGATGTATATAAAGAAAGCATGGAATCTGTGCTGGTCTCACCTTCCAATTCATACTCCGAAGATGAAATCTTGGTAGGTGATAGCAGGCACTTTTCTTGTCCTACCTATACTATCACAAAATGAACTACTCACTTATTTGTGATATTTAAACCTTAGGTACACTCTCAGAGGTTTAGGAGTGATTCAGAAGTTCAATAATAATGACAATGATGATTAAGATCAATATAGATAATAAAGGATAAAGATTGATATAAATTAATGTTGTTAAGTCTGAGGTCTAATCCTCAGACATAGAAATATATACACAAAAGAGTGATAGTCTGTATACAAGCTGTTGCCATCACATGATCAAAACTCATACCTGATAGGAGCTGTTATCTGTCATAGCAGCTGTCAGGTTAATTTTAGAAGGTAACTAATTATATCACTATATTGATATGCTTATATCTCTATCAATACTTATTGCTTTGAGATGCATCATATATTGTTGAAAACAGATTAATGAGCACTTTCCAAAGCAAGTTCATTTGTGTGAATTCATTCAGCTGTTCATGAGATATTAGCAGACAAAGCTTTTACAGCTACTGATAGCCTGATATCTCAGTCATTTATTGTCGCTTTTGTACATTCCACATATATGAGAATAGCTCTCATTTGGGGCTTTCCAGAGCAACTTAGCTTGTAAAAATCAGTCTACTGATTGTGGAGATACAAGCTGAATGAAGTTTGTGATATATACTATCTACTGACTACTTCAACTACTAACTACTAATCTGTATCATGATTTTGGTCTAAGAAGACTGTTCTACTCTAAGTAGCATCTTAAAAGTTACTACTATTCCTCTGTATAAACAGATCACAATGAAATCTATAGCACAAGGCTGATACAAGAAAAAAGTATAGAGTATGTCCACAAAAGGTGATATGTTTGAGGTGTACCAGTAGGCTTTGATATAATCAAACAACCAGAATTCTCTCTTCTGGTTGGTATACTCCTTAAACCTAGGGCCCAGTTATGTCTTCTTGACTTTTGAGTGTGTTATCCATAGTTGAGGATGGATAGAGAATAAGTGTAGAGAGGATCTGGTATTGGACAGTCTCAAGAAGTGGAATCGAGTTCTAATGTTATAAACTTAAGACCTTAGAGTAGGTCAAAAGAAAAAACCTTGTATAGAGATTACACAAGAGAACTCGATAGAGAACTCTTTACAGGATTGTCTACCTTTTATACTAAAGGCATATGGTCCATGCTATGTACTTCTAGCCTATCCTAAACAGCTATGTGTATACCTCAAGGCCAACATATGTTGTGTATGTTGTATGACATCATTCTTCTAGTGCTTTCTATGTTTTTTTTCTTGTGTCACATGACTAATCCTAACCATAAGTTCTATAAATAGAAAAGTACAAAAATAAATCAAAAAGAAAATAAAAATGAGAGAGAAAATAAGAAAAAATCAAGTCCACACTTTTTGTTCTTGATACTTATTACTGAAACTTCTACTTGGAGCTGTACTCTAAAATCCCTAAGTATCTTCTGATAATTTCTCTTGTATATAAAACTAGTAGTTATACTGTAATTTGCTAGTTGTAAAGAGATTAGTCTTATATTGAGAAGTCATAAGTGTTTAGGAACTCTAGATGATATTTGGGTAAGATATTCTACTGTTACACCACTACTATATACTATAATAGAATGGTCTAAGCATATGGTCTGCACACTTGACCCATCAATATATATAACTATAGCACTACTGTAACAGATTAGACAATAGGAATTAGGATAAGGTAAGAGGTGGTTATCAGTCCATCAGAAGCTAATCTAGGTAATGACCAGCCTAGGAGTGTAACTAAGCCTCTATAGAGTAGATCTGGACTTACAGTATTGCTAATATCCTCTAATACTAGTTTAATGATTAAATATTCAAGTAAGCTCAATCTTCAGTATTCAATAGTGATACATCACATTAGTACTCATCTTCTTTGGACTTCAATCCATCTCCTAAAGTTGTAATCATATAGCAGACAGATAATGTAGCATATAAGCTGAAGCCAAGATCATTCTGAAAAGTCTATATTATCAAGCTCTTTATATAAGGTTTCCATACTCTATATATTTCTAAGCCAACTCTACAGACTTTTACTTTCCAGTATAAACTGTATCTAATATAAGTTACATGACTGTGTGAATATGACTGTGACATATATTCAAAGAAGAAAATAAGGAAAATAATTTCTAGCATAAATAAAAGAGTTTTAAGATCTTGTAGCTGATAGACAAGACTTTTTTAATTTTTTTAATTTTAAATCAACAATTTATTACACAGAGAGTGAGGGCAGACCATGGTAGCTACTTTGTAACTACATTCAAAAAAACTACAACAAGAAAAAGAAAAAGAAATAAGATAGAAGAGAAAAATAAAATAGTATATTAAAAAAGAAGTAGCTAGACTCCATACTTATGTAATGCTTTCTCTGAAAGAGAAAGTATTCAGGTTAAATTCAAGAAAAGGTATTTTGATTTGATTAGATAAGTTTTGTACAGACAATTAAAATCTTCTTTTGGAAAAAACCTTAGTTAATATTCTCCTATGGAACATGATTTGTGATAGCTTGAGTAGCTCTGGTATATAGCATATTGGAGAAACTGAAATAGTCAATCCATGGTCCTTCTTTTGTATAAGAAGGCTTAATATCTAATAGATTGTTATTTAAGAGATTAAGAAAATTTTTTCCTTTAAAATTTGTTGTTCTAAAATTATTATATCATTTCTTAATGATATTGTTCTATTCCTTCTTCTTGCTGAAGTCTCACAATGTCTTGCACAAATAAAGTGGATTTAGATTGAATTTCTTTGTGTTTTTATCTACCAACATATGAAGATGCTAGTTTTTATTGCTAGGACAATCCCAAAATTTTATAGAATTATCTAAATGTTTATTGAAGAACACTCTAAGATCCTTAGATATTACTATTTATTGGAGTTGACATAGATGCATGGAAGAGTCAAATATTTTGTGTGCTATACGTAATGCATCTATAATAACTATAATATAAGAAGAATCAGGTACTTAAACCATCTGATTTATTCTGTATCTGATAGCAAATAGCTCAGTCTCTATAAATGTGATATTGATAATATGATAGTATGTCTTTTTCAAGGAATTGTTAAAGGAGTGAACATGTACAATGGATGTAGCAATGTTGTTCCTAATGCTAGCATCTGAGACAACAATAACCATATTTGGTTTTGATGATGCATTGAAAATAAGTTTATCTAATTTCTTGCAATGAGTAATCTTGCTTTCTTTATTGTAGTAGTCTGTTTTGTGAAACAAAAAATGACTA
>JAJOHK020002074.1:0-10508 GCA_022457215.2 Leucocoprinus gongylophorus
AATTAAGATTTAAACTCTGTCATCGACTTAATGTTTCTCAGATATGGTTTGAAGAAACTGGACAACTACATTATCCATCCTGATTGGCAACTATCTTTGGATCATGCTCCTCTCACCATCACTATACCAATTGTTGAAGAACACATTCACAACAAGAAATACTCAATCATCAAAGGTAGTGTGAAAGAGAAATCCTTCATCAAGGACTTAATCAAGAATATCAAAACTATCGATATTAGCAATCTAACCAACATTGATTCACTTAAAAATGTTGTTAATTCATTCACTAAAGCTATTGAAAAAACATAGGAAAAGAATTCAAAGATTGTCAATATTACCAGGCACTCAAAGAGTTAATGGGATTTGAATTGTAGTAGGGACCTTGAAAAATACAGGTTAACTAGAAGACTGGAAGATTAGAAACAATTCAAGAAAATAGTTAAAAGTACCAAATGTTCATTCTTCAACCAGAAAATCCAAGAAATATTGAATAGGAAAAGAGAACCTTGGAAACTCATGAATTGGGTCAAGAAACACAAACTCCCAGCAGTTAAAGCTATCAAGTACAATAACTGTCCATGCTTAGAGATCGATAATCTTTGGCATACTCTCTATTCCATTTTCAATTTAGCTCAAACTTGTCAAATTAATGTTGATATTTTGGAGGAAATTCTAGACAAACCATCTGAGTGTTGGCCATCTTTTTCAAAAGAAAAGTTCATCAAATCCATTACTAAGTATAACAACTCATCTGCTCCTGGCCCTGACAAGCTTTCATGGAGTTATCTCAAGTGTATTATTAATGATGAAGTGTGCCTTGAAAAAATCATAAGTATTGCTAACATGTGTTTTGTGTTAGGGTTGTGTGTTATGAATCAGAGACCTTAGGGTTGGTCAATGAAAAGAACCTTGTATTGGATTAACACAAGAGAACTTGATAGAGAACTCTGTACAAGATGGCCTACCTTATATACTAATACCTAAAAATCCATATGAGCTATTTCTAGCCTACTCTAAATAACCATGTGTATACCTTAAGATCAACATGTGTTTCACATGTTGCATGACATTATCCTTCCAGAACCTTCTATATTCTTCTATTGTCATGTGACTTGTGACTATGTTATCTGATGTGACCTGATGTATGACAGCATGATCTTATCACTTTAACCCTAATCCTAGATTCTAAAAATAGAAAAAGGGAAATAAATTGAAAAGAAAATAAAAATGAGAAAAGAAATAAAAAATTGAGTTCACTTTTTGTATTCTTAACATTACCCTCCCTTCAAGGTTTCTCCTCCAGAGAAACTGACTTCTATTTTTGCCAGTTCCTCTCCAACTTCCTCAGATACTCTTCAAACTTCCCATTGTCTCATCTATATAATATTTTTGCTGTGAATTTTCCTGGTAGTTCTTCTCTTCTAAAATCTCTTTCTTCTACCATATCTATCTTTTCTTGCCTCCTTACTTCTACATTTATTCTTCCTTTGAATTTCTCTAATACTTCCTTTGTATTTCCTAAGTCTTCTTTCTTTTCCCAGATGTCGTGCTCTACTATAAATCCCTTCCATCATACTAAATACTTGTCCACTTCTCTTATTTTCCTTTTATTTAATATTTTCTCTATTTTTTACTCTTTGACTTTCTCTACTTCAATTGGTTTTTCTTCTTCCCTTTTCTACTCTCCTACTTGTTCCTTATATCGTACTATCTAACTGATGTTCACAACTGGATGGATCCTCATCAAGATTGGCAATCATAATTTGACTGCATCCATCTTCTCAATTGTGTATGGGCCTATATATCGGTCCACTAATTTTCTTGCTGGTCTTTCTTTGAACACCAAGTCTTTGGTACTCAACATTACTCTATCCCCCTTTTTCCAATCCTTGGTCTCTTTCCTTCTCTTATCTGCCTATCTCTTTATATCTTCTTGCACCTTCTTTAACACCACCTCTGCTTTCTCATATACTTTTTTCATTCTTTCCACAAATTCCGTCGCACTTTCTACCTTTTCTCTCTTTCTTATATCTCCCTTCATTCTCAATTCTCTTTCATAGTTTGCCATAAAAGACAAAACCTTAGTTGCCATATGGACCTTATTGTTCACCGCAAACTCTGCTGATGCCAACTACTCTGGCCAATTCTTTTGCCTATAATCCACAAAGAACCTCAAGTACTGTTCCAACTCTTAGTTCATTCTTTCTGTCTGCCCATCTGTCTGTGGGTGGAATGCTGTTGACAACCTTGTTTATATTTCCAGCATTCTATTCAACTTCTTTGTCAACTCTGCTGCAAATTGGGGCCCTCTATCTGACACTTGTAATATGCAGGTCCACCTGTCTGGAAACAATGTCCCCGCAGTGAAACCACCTTCAAATCATACAAGCCTGCCTTCCACAGTGGCCACCTTTCTCACAACACATCTCATGGCGGTGCTGCAACCCTCCGGATATTCTGTCTTCCATGGCGGAAATACTCCTATTCAACTCAGTCTTCTATGACGGAGTTGCTCCTGTCAGTGTCTCAACACTGAAACCTCCACTCAGGGCAATAGGGGTTTTACCACTGAAACCCCAAGCATCTCCTATACTATCAGTTTGTATATAAGACTAGTAGTTACATTGTAATTTGCTAGTCTGATAATCAACAGAGATAAACTCTCATTGAACTCAATCTCCAGTGTTCAATGGTGACATACCAATTAGTACTCACTCCCACTTGGACTTTATCTCCTTCATCTGAAGTTGCAACCACATGGCAGACAGATAGCGCAACACATAAGCTAAAGCCAAGGTCATTCCACAAGTCCGCTCATCTCCAAGTCTATTCTGTAGACTTCCACCCTGGTGTGAACCGTGCCTAACAACACTACACTCTCTGGCAACCTGTGTAATTTCCACACATTGTCTCTAAACAGTCTTGCTAGATCCTCTGTTAATGTCCCCTCTGTAGTTGCCACAAGATGTGTCATCTTTGACAACTGATCACAGACTACTAAGATTGCATTCTTTCTAGCTACTACTGGTAACTTCATGATAAAGTCTACCATTAGATAAGTCTATGGCTTCTCTAGTACTTCACTCAATTTCAACTTCCCTGCCAACTCCTTTGTTCTATTCTTCATCCTCTAACACAAGTCATATCCTTCCACATATCTTCTTATATCTCTTGTTACTCCTGGCCACCAATAATTCCTTGTAACCAACTCTACTGTTTTCCATTATTCTTCATGTCCTGCTACCGGCACATTATGATACCACCAGATAATTTCCACTCTCAACTCCTTATCTTTTGGTACATATACCTTCTCTTCCTTCAACACCAAGTCTCCTTCTATTTGCCACTCCTTTTCTCATAACTCCTTCACTTTAGTCCTCTTCATCTCCTCTACTACTCTAACTATATTCTCGTCTTTACTCTTAGCTTTTTTTATCTTTTCTAGTATTTCTACTTCAGGTCCTTCTATTACTACTTCCTGTAAACTATAAATCCAATTGTCCTTTATAAATATTTGGTTCTCATTATCTCTCTCTACACCTACTTTCCAGTCCGGTCTCCTACTAAGTCCATCTACCTTCCCCATTTTTATACCTGGGACATGCTTCAGTATAAAATCAAATCTTAACAAATATAAAGCCCATTGAGCTTGTCTCCAATTCAACTTTTGCACCTTCATAAAGTATTCCAAGTTCTTGTGATCTGTCTAGATTTTGAACTTGAAATGTGTGCCCTCTAGTAAATGTCTCCAATTTTCCAATCCCCTTATGATTGCCAACATCTTCTTGTCATGAATCTCATAATTCCTCTCTGTTTCATCTAATGATTTGGAAAGGAATGTCACCAGTCTCCATAATCCATCTTTGCACTCTATCGATAATACTCCTCCTATTACATAATCTGACGCATTCACTTCCATTCTCATTTTTTTATTTAAATCTGGTGCTACTAACACTAGTTCTTTTGTAAACTGCTCTTTCAATTCTCTAAATGTCCTTTCCTGTCTTTCTATTCAGTCCCACTTCTGATCCTTCTTCACCATATCATGTAAAAGTCTAGCTATGGCTGCAAAGCCCTCAATGAATTAGCAGTAGTAATTCACCAGTCCTAGGAACTTCTGTATATCCTTGACACACATCAGTGTCGGCCATTTCAGTACTCCCTTCACCTTTTCTTCCTCCATCTTGATCTCCTCAGGCCCAATCACCACCTCTAGAAAGCCCACTTCTTTTACCTTCTATTTGTACTTTTCCAGTTTTATATACAAGTTGTTTTCCTCTAGCCTTTTTATTACCTCCTCTACCAGCTCATTGTGTCCTTCACTTTCTGTTCCTACTATTACATCGTTAATAAACGCTGCCACTTTCTTGGTATTGATCAAGTCTCTAAGTATCTTATTCATTATCACTTGGAAGGTCACTGATGAGTTTGTTAACCTAAAGAACATGACTGTGGGTTTGAACGACCCTTCTGGAGTCGTAAATGCTGCTTTCCACTCATCCCCTTTCTTGATTCTTATGTTATTATACCTCTATCTTAGGTTCATCTTGGTGAACACCCTTTTAGTACCCATGTTTTTGATTACATTGGAGATGAGTGGCAGTGGATAATTGTTCTTCACCATTCACTCATTAAGGTACCGATAGTCCTGCACCATTCTTTTTTTTCCATTCTTCTTTCCTACAAAAAACACTGGTGCTATTTGGAGTAACTTTGAAGGTCTGATGTATTCTTTTCTCAGTTGTTCTTTGATGAATTCACACACTTCTTCTCTCTCTTCCCTTGATAACAGGTAGACCTTTCCCTTCCTCAGTACAAACCCCTCTTTTATCTCTATCACATGGTCCCATACCTTCCTCATGGGCATTCTTTCTGATTGTTTCTTCCCAAATACCTTTATTCATGGGTAAAACTTCTCAGGCACCATCTTTTTTGCTTCCACCTCTGATTTTGCTGCTTTTTCTTCTTCATCCCAAATCTCTCACTCCACCATTTTTTTTTACTTCTATCACCTTTCTTTTCTTTTGCTTTCTTTTTTCTTACTCTTCTTGCTTTCTTCCTGTTTCTTTTTTAGCCTCTTCTTCCTTCTGCTTCTGCCATTCTGGCTTCTCCTGTTTTAGTCTCCACTGCCTTCCACATTCCTCAGGACATCTTGTCATCTTTATCTCCCCTGTCTTCCAGTTGATCTCGGAGTTATAGCAAGCCAACCATGGCATTTCCAAGATTACTGTTCATTTTTGCCCTCTAATTATATTGATTTCCATTCTCTCCCTATGTCCCTGGTAGTAGATGTTTACTTCCACTATATGTTCTATTGGTCCCTCCTTATTTAGTGAGCTATCCATGTTTCTTACATACATTGGCCTTTCTAACCTTTTTAGCTTGAATCCTTGCTTCCTAGCAAACTCTGAGCTCATTACTAGCCCTGTTGCTCCACTGTCTAACAATACTTCTACTATTATTCTTTCCTGCATATCAATTCTTTCTAGCCCAATTTTTACTGTGATTTCTCTTAGGAGCCTTTCTTCTACCTTTCTTACTTCTTACTTCTTACTTCTCTCTGATTCCAATGTACCAGTGTTTATTTCTGTAGCTAATACATTAAATCTATTATGAGAATCTAGTCAAGGGATTCTAGATTTTCCTCTTCTTTTAAATTGTTCTCATATACATGATTTTCCTTAATTCTTCCTTCTCCATATTCCAGCCTTCTTCCATCTGCTACCCTTCCCCTTCCTTGGTTTCTGCAATGATGGGCCATGTGCTCAAATCCTCTATAGGCATAGTAGTTTCTCTCCCTGTCCACTTCTATTGTATAGGGGTCTCTTTTTGGAGAAGTCTCTATCCCTTGTCCTGATCCTCTCACTACTACTACATTTGTTCTTTCTACTCCTTCCATCAGAGCAGGTCTTGTTGTTGCCTGCTAAGAGTGTTTGTCTTCTCTGCAATACTAAGAGTCATGGCCATATCTGTCACTGCTCCTGTCTAGGAGCTCCTCCTGTCTGTTTCTTTTTCCCCCTCAACCCTTCTTCCTCTCTTTTACTCTCCCTCCAATCCCTATCAAGGGCTGTTGCCCTTTTATACCACTACTCAATAGAGCCTGGTTGGTTCTTGGCTTCTATTAGCCTCCTTCTGATCACCCCATTCATTCCTCTTTTAAATTCTTCTACCAGTAGACTTCCCTTATACTCACTTCTCCTTGCTGCCCTCTTAAACTTCTGCACAAATTCTTCCATTGTCTTTCCCCCTTGTTCCAGCTTCCTCAGCTCTGCTACTTTTACCAATTCTTCTTCCCCTCCCCCAAACTCTTTTTTTATCTCTGCTAAAAATTCCCCTACTGTCTCAAATTCTAGTTCCTCTGTCTCCAATTCTTCCAACATATTTTCTTTCCACATGTCTACTGACCCTCCTTGCACATAGGACAGCACCTATTGGACCTGTTTCTCTAGTGGCACCTCTCTCATCCTCATCTTTATGTACAACCTGTATACTGTTACAAATCCTAGGACTTTTGCTGAAGTCTTGTCAAACATCTGTAGTTTAGCTACCTTGGTGCTCATTGTCCCTCCTTCTGTCCTTACTGCTACTTGTTCAGATAATGTGGTGATTTGTTCTTAGAGCCACCTTATAATAGCAGAGTAGTCAGGCTGACTCATTTTGTAGGGTGGTGGTAGTGATAGTGATAGTAGAATAAGGGGTGGTGGGGTAGATAATGACTGCTCTTGTGTTAAAAGGACTGAACCTGCATTGGATTCAGTTTCTGACCTATATTCCAAAGTAGAAGAAATCTCGGTAGGTGATAGCAGGCACTCTTCTTGTCCTGCTTACACTGTCTACTGACTACTTCTACTCTACCAACTACTGCCCTAAGGAAAATGTAAACAATTTTGGTCTAAGAAGACCATTCTACTCTAGACAGCTGTTTTAAAAATAAACTATTATTCCTCTGTGTAGACAGACTACAAGAAAGTCTGTAGCACAAGGCTGATAGGTGAAGAGATAATGAATACATCCACACAAGGTAATATGTCTGATGTGTACCAGTGGACTTTGATGCAAGCAAATGGCTAGGCTTCCCTTGCCTAACTAGTATACTCTTTAAGCCTAAGGCCTGGCTGTACCTTCTTAACTAAGAGGTGGTGTTGCCCCTCAGTCAAGGATGATAAGAGAGTAAGAGGTAAGAGAGTCCTGTGCTGGACAGTCTCAAGAAATGGATATTAAGTTCTAATATTATGAATCAAAGCTCTTAGGGTTGGACAAAAGAAAGAATCTTGTATAAGATTTACACAAGAGAACTCAATAGAGAATTCTGTACAGGATTTGTCTACTTTATATACTAAAGTACCTGGTCCATGCTAAGTCTTTCTAGCCTATCCTAAACTACTATGTATGCATCTCAAGGCCAACATGTATTATACATATTGTACAACATTATCCTTTCATGCCTTTCTTCTTGGGTTCATGAGTTTAACCCTAACCCTAAGTTCTAAAAATAGAAAAAATAAAAAAAGACTAAGTTTACTTTTCTTAATCTTGACATATTGGTATTCAATATTGCCGAGTTCTTCTTATCCTTAAATCATTGTCTCCTTCCACTCATTCTTAGAAAGACTAGGTGTGATTCAAAAGTTGTTCAATTCTTCTCAAATTATCTAATAGGTAGGAAAATGCAGTATTGTTAAAACAATATTTCCTTTCAATTCTTCAATATTAACATTGGTGTGGAGCAAGGCTCAGCCCTTTCTCCCATTTTATTTGCTTTGTATATTTCTCCAGTTTTTTATATTCTTGAAAATCATTTAAAAAATCTAAAAATTCCAGTTTCAGTCTTATCTTTTGTTAATAATAGCTTATTTGTTGTTCAGAGTAAATCTTTGATGATTTTGAACTCTTTTCTTTTCTGTAGTTACAACATCATTTCCTTTCTTTTAGAAATGTTTGGTCTTATATTAGAACATGGGAAGACAGAAGTCTTTCATTTTTCTAGATCATATGGAGTCTTTAATCCTCTTCTTCTTGATTTATTGGATATTGATAGTCCTTTATTGATACCCAAAGATATGTGAAGATACCTAGAATTTATTTTTAACAGGAAACTATTATTCTGGCAACATATCAATTTTTATGCAAACAAAGCAATTTTAACTGTCAAATGTATGAAAATTCTCAGAAACTCCACTTAAGGTCTCATTCTGCATTAGAAACAACTTTTATACAGAAGTTGTATTCTTTCTATTGCTCTTTACAGTTTCTAATTGTTATAAGACGAGAGTGTGGACAGACTTTGGCTAGGGTTAGGGTTAGCCAGACATAGATAGATAGTATTATTATTAGTCTACAACAGAGGAAGAGCATGTGACCTGGAAGTCATGTGACAGAGTCCAGAATGGTCTGAAAGGACTAATAGTCTAGAAGGATTGAGAGAAGTCTAGATTAGAGTTAGGGTTAGGAATGATGTCAAGGGACTATGGTTCCTCATGGTATGCACATGTACAGCAGAGATTAAGAGTATGATGTCAAGACACATGTATACAGCATGGTGGCCTTAGTAAGAAGACATGAGATAGATACATAGATATAAGGGCCAGTTAATATTGTTGTAGCATAGACCACAATATATTTATATAAATAGAGGAGCAATGTAGCAAGGGCTCTTTGTCAAGTTCTCTTATAATCCCCACTACTAGATAGCCTATTGAGAGCTTTGCTGAAGTAAGCAAACTACAAGTGCCATTCCAGCGAGTGGTTGCTACAACACCAATTATGGTTTTACAAGAAAGTGCCTCTATCATATCTACTTAGGAAACTCAATAAAATATAATATAAAGCTGCTATTTGAATTCTAGATGTATTCCATACTTTTCTATTCTTTGACATTGAAGCTATTATAGAACTTATACTTATTAATCTTTACTTTTGCAAGCTTAGTAATAGAGCTTAATTAAGAGCCCATTCACTTTCCCATAACCACATCTTGCAATCTTTACTAGAATTAAGATTAATATTACAAACTCAAGTCCTTAGAGTTGAACAAGTGAATGAACCTTATATTAGGTTAATACAAGAGAACTCAATAGAGAACTCTGTACAAGATAGTCTATCTTATATACTAAATCCACATGGTCCATTCTAGTTACTTCTAACTTACTCTAAACAGCCATGTGTTATCCTTAAGGTTAATATATGTTACACATGCTGCATAACATCATCTTTTCCAGAATCTTTTATGTTCTTCTATATGACTTGTGACTTGTGACCATCACTGTCACCATTTTTTTTGATGTGACTGATGTGTGACCAAGTGATGTTGTCACTAACCCTAACCCTAAGTTCTAAAAATTAAAAAATTAAAAATAAATTGAAAATAAAATAAAAAATAAAATAAAAAGAAACTAAGTCCACTTTCTGCAATCTTAACAATCAACTAACTATCATAACCCCCATCATTTTTTCTTAGACTCACTAACTTATTATTAAAGAAAAAATATCAAAGGTACTATCCTTCTTTTAATCTATTGAATAAGGAGTTTTTTCCTAGCTTTTGTTTTATTGACATATTTCCTAGTCATTTTTCTTTTCATTCTTTTAACAAATATAGCAATAACAATCTTGAAGATCATTCTCATTAGCTTGACAACATCACTATTACATCATTGTTAAACCACTCATATGCTCTTGTTATCTCTGATGCTGATATCAAGAACAATTTAGCTATATCTATTGCTCATATTCATATTTGTGACAAACCCATCATCAAAATAATACATCATGCAGTAAACATTACTTCAACAGAAGCCAAACTCTTCACCATTAGATGTGACATTAATCAGGCTGTCAACTTACCAGGGATTTCAAAAATTGTTATTGTCACAGACTTAATCTATACTGCAAAGAGAATTTTTGATTCATCAATTCACCCTTCCAAACACACTTAGCTTCTATTTCTAAAGAGCTCAGGAAGTTTTTCCTCACTAATAACAACAACTTAATCACTTTTTGGGAATGTCCTAGCCAATGCAACTGGCCTCTTTTCAAGTCAGTGGACAGAGATACCAAACAATTCTGACAAACTCCTTTGTTCCCCTACAAGTTGTCTTGGAACTTCAGCAAGAAGAATGAATGCAATAACATAATTTAAAATTGAAAAATAATATTCCAAGCATCAGATCTAAAGGAATGTCAGTCCCTTGAGCTTATTGACAATGACAATAATCCCATCAAACTGTCCTATGTTAATAGCAGGTCATAGTTAAAATTTATTGGTCACTCCAATTCTTTATATGCAAGAGCAACAAGAGCTATCGTTAATCATGCTCCAATTAGTGAATATAGGCTGTGATTTTTCCCAAAGGAAGATTTTAAGTATCTATGTGGTCTCTACCCTATTGAGTTGAGATGTCACATTCTCTATGAGTATAAAAGGTTTAACAATTATTGGAATTCAAGAAAAGATACTTTGAGTTACTTCACTCTTCTTAGAATTTAATAGCAGTGCTTTTGTGTTCAAT
>JAJOHK020002075.1:0-10508 GCA_022457215.2 Leucocoprinus gongylophorus
AGTGTTGAAATATTATTCAAACACCTTATTTAACATAGGTGGTTGTGTCAGACATGCAAAGCTTGGATGATAGTTTCTTTATTTAATTCCCTTTTCTTTTTCTTTTTTTCTTTTATTTTCTTTATTTAGATCTAGGGTTAGAGTTAGAGTAATGTCATGATCACACTGTCACACATCAGTCACATCAGAAGACATGGTCACAGTAATGGTCACAAGTCACAAGATCACAGAGAAAGATATAGAAGGTTCTAGAAGAATAATGTTATACAACATATGCAACATGTTATGACTTAGACTCTGTATTGAGTAAAAGATACACTCTTGTATTGAGTAACACAAGAGAACTCAATAGAGAACTCCATACAGAAATATCTACCTTATATACTAAACTATGATAGTCTATGCTATAACTGCCCTAGTCTACCCTAAAGACTATGTATTTGTCTTAAGGCTAACATGTGTTCCACATGTTGTTATGACATCATTCTTCTAGAATCTTCTACATTGTTCCTTTATATCATGTGAGCATGTGACTCTTGTGACCTGTGACAATGTCACACTTTGTCTTCTTTGTTTTCTACTCTTCAATAAAAAATAAGAGAAAATAAAATAAAATAAAATAAAATAAAATAGAAACCAAGTCTATTGTCTTCAATTCTGATACAACATATAGTTGTTTAGAATAGGCTAGAGAAGTAGTAGCATAGACTATGGTAGTTTAGTATATAAGATAGACAATCTTGTATAGAGTTCTCTATTAAGTTTTCTTGTATAATCCAATATAAGATTTATTTGCTTAACCAACTCTAAGGTCTTGAGTTTGTAACAGGTTGCTTTTCTAATGAGAATAATGATAAATGGAAATAAGCAAGATTTATAGAATTAATAGCAGATATAGTAAGAGAAGAATATAAGTATACTAGATTACTATTTTGCTAAGACTATGTTGTTGCAAAGCATTTTGCTTACTAAGCATATAGTCTGTAATCAGTAGTACTAATTAGGTAGTTGATATAAAATTTTTGCATACTCTACTTTTTAAATTGCTGAGCTTGACATTTTTTATATAAGACTTTATGAAAATAATTATAATATTCTTTTTATTCTAAGTGTCAAGATCACAAAAAGTAGACTTTGTTTTTTTTAATTTTCTTTTGGATATATTTTTATTTTTTCTATTTTTAGAACTCTGGGGTTAGGGTTAGAAGTGATCAGTCACATCAGTCAC
This sequence comes from Leucocoprinus gongylophorus, assembly GCA_022457215.2. Taxonomy (NCBI): domain Eukaryota; kingdom Fungi; phylum Basidiomycota; class Agaricomycetes; order Agaricales; family Agaricaceae; genus Leucocoprinus; species Leucocoprinus gongylophorus. Next base: position 1,229 of record JAJOHK020002075.1, read on the forward strand.
ATCTGATAGTGTAGTTACAACATTGATCACAGAACTAAGAAGAAGGAAGTAGAAGATTCTAGAATAAAATGATGTCATACAACATGGATACCACATGTTGGTCTTATGCTCTATACATGGTCATTTAGAGTAGGATGCACAATAGCTAGCATTTCAATATTCTTAAGAGTATTCAGACTAGAGTTGTTAAGACTATAGAAAGTAGACTTTGTTTCTTTTTATTTTCTTTCTTATTTTTATTTTCTTTTTTATTTATTTTTCACCTTTTCTATTTTTAAGTACTCTAGGGTTAGGGTTAGAAGTAATTGGTCACATCAGTCATCTCTAATGATGTGATCACAACATTGATCATGGGACATGAGAGAAGAAAGTAAAAGGTTCTGGAACAAAATGATGTCATACAACATGGACACCACATATTGGCCTTATGTTCTATATATGGTCATTTAGGGTAGAGTGCATAGTAGCTAGCATAAACCATCTGTAGGAGTATATAAGATAGACTAGTTTGTAAAGAGCTCTCTATTGAGTTCTCCTGTGTTTACTCTAATACAAGAGTTTGTTCTTTTACCTAACTCTAAAGGTTTAAGTTCATAACACTAAGAGTAATAACTCTCTTATCTGTAATTTCTTACTTATGGAATTATATTTCTGTTTTTATTCTTTTTTCTTATATATTTATATCTAATCTTACTTGGGATATTATATGTTTTGTTATTTAGGCAAAGTTTTCTAGACAAACTAACATTACTAATACTATCTGGCATTCTAGCACTTTATATAGAAATAAACTTTCTTAGTGAAAGAAAAAACTTTCAGCAACAGTGCTTATAAGAGCAGTAGCAACAATAGTAATAACAGTACTCACAAGGATAGTAGTAGTTATAAAGTGAGAGTTCTTTTGAGCAACAAAAGAGGAAAAAGAAGAATAACTGAGGTAGAAAAGTATTGTGGTAACTACTAATCACAATAGTTAATGGTTTACTAAGTAGTCTTACAATAAAGAATCTTGTAGAAATCATAAGAGAACTTGACAAGGAGTTCTTAATATATTCTTATATATACTATTATTACAAGTCCTACTCTAAACTATATGTATTATCTATGAGTTTATTATATTATTACTATAAGATGAATATATTGTAACTATACTCTTAATGTTATTGTTCTAGTTTTTTCTGTTATATTATAGACTGATGATATCACATCATGTGACTGCAATTACATGCTTTTTTGAAACATCATTAATTTATTATATAAGGCTTGATAGCAGTCCATGCCTATAAAAGAAATTACTATAGAATTGAACTATAAATTTTATGTAGTTGTTTACTATAAGGAATTATTATAGAATTGAACCTACAATCTCAAGTAGATTAGAAGTAGGTGCAATATATATAAATAGAAGACTCTTCTACTATACTATCTTACCTCTTATCACATGCTTCTTTATTATCTAAGAAATAAATAAAAAATTAAAATAAAAATAAAATTAAGATGGTAATGCTCACTAAGCAAATAAAACTTTTTTAAAAAAATTAGCAATTTATTACATAAGGCATAAGGGCAGACCATAGTAGCTACTTTGTAACTATGTATATGTATACTGAAATGATAAAGAGACTAGAAATGATAAAGAGACTATAGAAAAAGAACAAAAAGGAGAAGAGAAAACATAAAGTACAATAAACCAAATGGCTACACCTAGCCACCTTCAAAGGAGAATGCACTATTGTTAAATTCTAGGAAAAGAATAAGATAAGCTATTATATCTCTTCTTGGATTCCAATAGTTGTTGAATCGTTTACACTTATACAAGATATGCCTTCTTGATTCTATAGGATAAGCACTACATGGGCATGTGAAGTTTTTCTTAGGGAAAAACCTAAGCTGATATTCCCTGATAGGAGCATAGTTGATTATTGTTCTTGTAGCTCTTACACAAAGAGAGTTAGAGTGGTCTATAAGCTTAAGCCATAGGCCTCCATTCTTAGTAGATGGTTTGAGAGGATTGAGGTCATTATCAAGTAGTTCAAGGAATTATCTTTTCTTGAAGTTAGATATCTGAAAAGTCATTTTCCAAGAGTTGAGAATGGATTTGTCTCCACAACTTTTGCAGAAATCCCAAGATGATTTATAAGGAAAGGATGGAGAAGTAATGAACTTCTTGGTATTGCAATCGACTGCTGTATATAGAGGCCAGTAGACTTTGCTAAGACAGTTTCAGAAATCAATGTGATTGTTGACACTAACTTTGAAGAATTCTTAGAGCTTTTTAGAGATAGCTACAGAGTGGGTTTGATATGGATGAGGTAAAAAATCAAAGATTCTTTCAGTATTATAAGATAAAAAAGTGTAAACAGACTTTAGTAAGATATTTATAGATTATTAGTCTACAACAAGAGAGAGAAGGTACATGACTGAGAAGTCACATGACATAATGTCATAAGGTCTAGAGCAGTCTGGAAGGATCTATGGTTTAGAAGAATTGAGAAGAGTCTAGAGATAGGGTAACATTAAAGAACATGTTAATAGCATGGTTTCTTCATAGTGTATACATGGTACATGCATGGACAACAGAGATAAAGAGTAGGATTTAGGGTATGACATCAGGGCACATGTATATAGTATGCTGGTCTTAAAGTAGACATATAGTGGATGAGTAATAGAACATGAGGTAGATTAGTAATGAATATAAGAACAAGATATGAACATTAGGGTAAGACACACAGCAGATGTATAGTCATAGCATGGACCATGGATAGTTATATAAATAGTTGGTAGAATACTGTTGTGGTTCCCTATCAAGTTCTCTTGTGAATTACACAACTTGTGTTCTCTACTAGATATTTGCCTTTGAGATTTACTTCTTAGTACTGCTATTAGACACTAGTCTAGTGGTTGCCACAACATTCAGTGGCATGGATAGAGTCAGTGATGATGATGATGTGCTCAACATTTGGAGTGTTAATGGCTTAATTGATCTCACACCTGATAGCAAACAACTTAGCTTCGGTAGTGGTGATATTGATGGCTCAATGAATAGTCTTAATAATGGACTCATTGTATGAGTAACCATGGGATATTGAGGTAGCGATACTGTTTTTGATGCTTGTGTCCAAAATAACAATGGATGATGTTGGAATTAATGAGACTTTGATAACCACATTGTCAAGATTTTTGATATGATTATTGATATTATGAGGATAGTAGTGAAAAGAAAATTGATTAGAAAAAGTATCAATAAGTCTGTTCCTAGGAGAGAATTCTTGGTTAAAGTGTGAAAAAGATGAAATATATTCTTTATTACTGTTATTTATGTTGATTAAAGAGCTTCAAAGACTAAGCCTTTGTTTGCTAGTGAGGCTTTTGATAGATAGCCTATGTTGGACTTGTTCTTGAGGATCATTGGTAGAGAAAATCGACTTGATGATATGATTGGGAGTGTAACGACCTTAAGCTTGAGCTCAGGTTGCAACTAAGGCAAAGACTTGAGGAAGAGTAAGGGAGATGTATAAGTGGTAAAGCGTAAGGATACAGGAGTGTATCTACGCTATATATACAAGTTCATAGTAAAATAACGAGACAGACATGAGGAGTAAAACATAAGGAGACTATAGGGATAAGGTAAGGTAACAACACCTAGTGCATGAGGTGCTAACTGAGACTACATGCAGTGCAGCTGATCATATTGTCATACCCTTTACCTTTGTACATGCTTTTTCCAGGAGGCATTGATTGTAACAGGGAGAAAGAGACCATATCTGTAGGTGGAATTTCTAATTTAGTTTCTTGAGCTAGAGATTGATAAATATGAGTACTGCAATAGCTTTGACTCCCATTGATGGTAATATATGAAAAATACCTGTAATCTATAGGGCTGCTCTTTGCTATATTTTTCTGAGACTTTTGAGAGGGTAATAGAGTGGTATATTATTATAGTACTACAGTTGAGAGCCATAGAAAGTGATAGGTAATATGTAGCTCCTGTATAGATGTCTTTTCTAAAGTGGGTTTAACCCTCTTGTTGAATTACTAAGCATTTTTATACATTTGACTGTTAATATGGCTTTGTTGGCATAAAAGTCGATGTGCTAGTAGAAAAATAATTTTTGATCAAAGAAGAACCCAAGATAATACCATGTGTTCTTGGAATGAAGAATAGAGCTTCCAAGAGGTATAAGGTCTAGCAGAGAAAGATTGAAGATTCTATGCAATCTGGAAAAGTGGAAGACTTCAGACTTTTTATGCTTAACAACTAAACCAAACTTGGAAAAAAGAGAAGAAGTGACATTGTAACTACAAAATAAATTTGCATTGGACATCTGAATGGATTTGTTTTGAGATATTAAAAGTCCATCATCAACAAACAAAAGAATGGAGATTGGAATTTTTAAATTTAATAAGCAAAGCAAATAATAGCAGCAATATTTATTAGACAGACAATGTTATTGTTTTTGCAAGCATAACTACTATTTTTTACCAATTTATTCATTTCTTTCTAAGTCTTTAGTAATAGTTCCTCAACTTGCTAATTATCTTTCTACAGTGTGTACTCTTCAGAGTAGTCCTATTCAAGAATTTCAGATATAAGTAAAAATATAGTTTTGTTAGATATAGCTCACATATTATTATTCAAGATCTAGTAAGATATCTCAGAAGTTTAGAACAAGTTAGTTATATATTATCCAAGAATACAGAAGATAGGATCAGAACAATCTTTAGCTTCAGTTTATATATTATATCTTTACAAGTTATATAGGTTACATATTTTGAAAGAGAACTTGAAGAACTTAGAGGTTTGGAACTACTATGAGACAATGAGATATGTTGTTGCCAACACTAGAAGAGAGTGACAATTTTGGTTGATTTTTAGGATAAAGCTAATACAGTATAAACTTACTACTTAAAGTAGTTATCTGGAATAGAACTACTAAGTAAGTTACTTTAGATATTAGTAATTCTCAGATGTTGGAGATGAAAGTTTATGAGATTGACAAGAAGCCAGAAAGAATATTTAAGAGAAAATAGAAAGAAGTGATCCATACTGAAAGATGTTAGGGAGTATAGATGAGAGAGGAAGTATTATCTGTGGGTTAGAATCAATAGCTGAAATGGGATGTGATAAAATTTTATGAAGATAAATAGTTCTTGGATTCTAGTGTCTCTACTTACTTGACTTTATTTGAGTCTACTTTGTTGATATGACTCTGGATAATTATAGTTGAGTTGAGACTGTAAACTCAAAGGGGTTTGATGATGCTGTCCTATCAGCTACTCCTGACCTTTGAGGTAATATTCAAATTGTGAGAACTTGTATTCTCAAATGTTATATATAACATCTTCAATTTTGTGAGTCTTGTAACAAGATATCTAGACTTTGAAACTTTGTATCATCATTTTAAACACATCTCTAATGAAGTTATGTATTATATCCTTGACAATGTTAAAGATATGAAGAAGATCTGTTTTCCAATATAGAAATATGTTTGCTATGGTTGTAGTCTTGGAAGGATGTACTAACACAGTTTCTCTAAGAACTTTATTTGTTCTAGTAAGCTTATAGAATTAATTCACTTAAATCTTCTTGAGTTTCTTATCTTGTTTTATTCAAAGTACAAGTAGGTAATTATATTTCTTGACAACTATTCCTTCTATTGTAACATTGATTTTTTATGAAAAAAGTCTAAAGTTATAGAAGCAATTAAGTTAATTTTACAGATATAGTCAAATACTACTTTCTATTCTATAAAGAGATTGTACACTAATAATAGGAAAGAATATATTACATTGAAATTACAATCCTTTCTAAGAGAGCAAACAATTATCTATAAGACTAGTATTCCACATCAGAATGGTTGTACTAAACAATTGAACTGTATTTTACTTATTCTTTTTTTATCTTTTTTTTTTTATAAGTCTTTGTCTTCCTTACCTACTTTAAAGTCTAAAAAGCTTATAGTAAAGATTGAAAAGATTGATAATATTAACTCTAACATTGAGATACAATCTCTTAGTCTTTAATAAATCTTGTAACCTATTCTGCAGATATTACAAAAAATCTTGAATTAAGAAGATTTAAGCATTAAACTCAAATACACTTTAGAAAAGAAAACATTTATAAAGAATAAGAATATTTTATTAATATCCTATAAAATCCTTTATGGTAGTCAAGAAAAAGGTTTCCCAATCCTAATATAGCATGTGATATATATATATATATATATATATTAGAGTTAAGATAAAAGAAACTTATATTGTTTAATATAAGAGAACTCAGTAAAGTTTTTAGTACAGATATATATACAATCTCTAGTACATAGTCTATATACACTTTTGTTGCAATTTAAAGACCTTAGAGTGAGTTAATGAAAAGAACCTTGTATTAAAGTTAACCTCAATAGGGAACTCTATATAGAATTATTTATTTTATATATCTAAGACTAATGGTCTATGCTCTACTACTTTAGTCTATCTTAAATGACTATATATCTGTCTTAAGATCAACATGTGTTAAATATGTTATATAACATTATTTCTTTCAGAATCTTCTATTATTTTTTATTATGACATATAATTGTATGATTGATGTGATACTATATCCCATTCTATGACTATTTATGATAATAACATATAATGTCATATTAAATCTTAACTCTATATTCTAAAAATAGAAAATAAAATAAAATCAAGTCTATTGTTTATAACTCTAACAATTTTATATTTAGCCTACTCTAAATATATAGATAAGAGTAATTATTTTATATAATATATAATATTATCTTTTTGATATGTTACATAATATTGTGACTGTGATTGTAATATATGTAATCAACTTATAATAGTTATATAATATCATATTATTTCTCTTTATTAGATTTAGGGTAAAAAAAGAAAAAAAGAATTTAAATAAAAATATAAAAGAAATAAGTCTACTATTCTTAAATTTGACATTACTCTCTTTTTAAGGTTTTTTTTCTAAAAAAACAAACTTCTATTTTCACTAATTTTTCTTTAGTTTTTTTAGATATTTTTTTTTCAAATTTTTTACTATTTTAACTATATAATATTTTTATTATATACTTTATACTTTCTTAGTAGCTTCTTTTTTCTAAAATCTCATTTTTTTATTATTTTCAACTTTTTTTATATTCTAACTTTTATACTCATTCCTTTTTTGAAATTTGCTATCACTTGTTTTGTATTTTCCAAGTTTTTCTTCCTCTTCTATATATCATATTCTGTTATAAACCCCTTTCAATGTACCAAATACTTTGTTACTCCTTGTTACAAACTTCATTCAGCTTGTACCTCCACAACTAGTAAACCAATTTTTACAAACTAAGTTGCTCTGTAAAGTCTCAAATAAGAGCTATTTACACATGTGCAGAATGTACAAAAGTGACAACAAACAACTGAGATATCAGGTCATTAGTAACTGTAAAATCTTTGTTTGTTAATATCTCATGAACAACTAGACAGATTTACATAATCAAACTTGTATTGGAAAGTAATCATCAAACTGTTTCCAATGATATATAGTATATTATATAGTGATAAGTATTTATAAAGATACAAGTATATCAATATAGTGACATAATTAGTTATCTTCTAAAATTAGCCTGACAGCTGCTATGACAGATGATAGCTCCTATTAGGTATAAGTTTTGATCATGTGATGGAAATAGCTTGTGTATAGACTATCACTCTTTTATATATATACTTTTATGTCTGAGGATTAGACTTTAGACTTAACAACATCAATTATCATCAATCTTTATCTTTTATTATCTGTATTGATCTTCATTATCATTGTTATTATTATTGAACTTCTAAATCACTCCTAAATCTCTGAAAGTATACCCAAGGTTCAAATATTACAAATAAGTAAGTAGTTCATTTTGTGATACTTTTTTCATTTATTATTTATTTAATATCCTCTTAATCTCTTACTCTTTTTCTCTATCAACTTTTACCAGCTGAGATTTTTCTACTCTTTATTCTCTTATTAGTTTCATTACTCAACTTATATTTATAACCAGATAAATTTTCATTGTAGTTGGTAGTTTTAACTATATTGGTAAATACTACTTCTTCAATGATATATAGATCTGTTAAATACAGTTTACATCTTGTTATTCAAGATCTGGTAAGGCATCTTGGAAGTTCAAATAATTGATTTAGTATATTACACTGTATTAGTTTATTCTGAAAATTAACCAAAATTGACATCTTTTTCTAGTGTTGATAATAACACATCTCACCATCCTCCAGTAGTTCTAAACCACTAAGTTCCCTAAGTCCACTTCTGAAATATATGACTAGTGTAACTAGTAGAAATATAATATACAAGCTGAAGCCAAAGGTCATTCCAATCTATCTTTTATATCTTCAAATAAACTACTAGATTATATACTAAGTATGCTATCTAGAATAGTTATCTGGAATAAAGACTGTTAAGTAAGTTACTTTGGTTTCTTAGTAATCCTCAGATATTAGGATATGATTTGTACTGGAAGAAGTCAGAAAGTATAGATGAGAGAAAGAGTGTTATCCATAGGTTGGAATAGATATAGCAGAAATGAGATGTAATAAGATCTACATATTAGTCTACTAGTTTTTTTACTGGTTCTTTTTTAAACACTAAGTTTTTGATGTTCAATATCATCTTATTGTCTTTTTTCCATACTTTTGCCTCTTTTCTTTCACTATCTGCTTGTTTCTTCATTTATTCCATTTATTTCTTCCTTCTGATATCTGCTTCTATTATTAACTCCCTTTCATAGTTTTCCATAAAGAGAGATATCTTTGTTACCAAATAGACTTTACTATTTACTACAAAATCTATGAATACTAGCTACTCAGGCTAGTTCTTCTGCCTATGATCTACAAAGAACTGTAAATATTGTTCTAATTTCTAGTTCATGCACTCCATTTGCTTATCCATCTGTAGATAAAAGACTATTGACAACCTTATCTCAATCTCCAACATATTGTTCAGCTTCTTTGTCAACTTCACTGTAAATTATAGTTTTCTATCTAAAATAACACTTTCTGGCAATCCATGCAACTTCCATATATTATCTTTAAACAATCTAGCTAACCTCTTTTCCAAATTCTCTTCTGTTGCTGCTATAAAATATGCTATTTTTGACAACCTATTATATACAACTAGTATCACATTCTTTTCTATTACCAATGGTAACTTAGTGATAAAGTCCACTATTAAGTATGTTTACAATTTCTCTAGTACTTTATTTGCTATTAGTTTTTTTACTGG
>JAJOHK020002076.1:0-10507 GCA_022457215.2 Leucocoprinus gongylophorus
AGTATAAAAGATAAAGTTGAATTCAAATATATTATATGTCAAGTCTACCTATTCTGAAGATATGTTCTCATAACACTACTATTATTATAATATCTATAAGATAAGCCTATCTTCTATAATACTTTTAGAGGTTTAGGAGTGATTTAGAAGTTTAATAATGATGACAATAATGAAAAGATGATTATTAATGATAAATAATAAATATTGATATTGTTAAATCTAATTCTTAGATACAGAAGTATTTATACAAAATAGTAATTCTACATACAAGCTATTTCCATCACATGATCAAAACTCATACCTGGTGGTGCTATTATCTGTCATAGCAGATGTTAGGCTAATTTTAGAAGATAACTAATTATGTTACTATATTAATATGCTTGTATTTCTATAAATACTAATTTCCATATCATATATTATATATCATTAGAAACTATTTGATAAGTGCTTTCTAATACAAGTTCAATTGTATGAATCTATCTAGCCATTTATAAAATATTAGTCAATAAAGCTTTTACAGTTACTAATGGCCTGATATCTCAGTTATTTGTTGTCACTTTTGTATATCCCATATAAATACAGATAACTATCATTTGGAGCTTTCCAGCACAACTTAGTTTGTGAAAATTGGTCTACTGGTTATAAAGATATAAGCTGAATGAAGTTTATAACATAATGAATATACTGTAACTATACTCTCTAACATTATTATTTTAGTCTCTTCTCCTATATTCTAAACCTATAATGTTATATTATGTGATATGTTATATGACTATTTTTATATATTTTTTCATTGACTAAAAAAGAAACAAAAAATAAAATCAAGAAAAATAAATAAAATATAAGAATTCAAGTATATCATGATATTGACAGTGTTTAAGTATATAAAATACTCTACTATATTTCTTATCTTATACTATTATGTTGAAATCTATACTGATGATGTTAGCTAACCTATTATACTAAGTCTATTAGAAACTTTTTCTAGCAGTCTTATCATCTAACTACTAATTATCTATTGATTATATGATATTAAGTAAAACATTAAGCAATACTGCTTCTTTCCTTCTACTACTATCTAGTGTGATTAACACTTATAGAAATCATAGTGAATACATTGTATTCTTTACTTTTAGTCAACACTATTATTAGAATTGAAGACAATAGACTTGGTCTCTATTTTATTTTATTTTATTTTTCCTTTTATTTTTCTTAATTGAAGAGTGGAAGACAAAGAAGACAAAAGTGTGACATTGTCACAGGTCACATGAGTCACATGATCATGTGATACAAGGAAACAATATGGAAGATTCTGAAAAGATGATATCATAACAACATGTGGAATATATATTGGCCTTAAGACAAACACATGGTCTTTAGGATAGGCTAGAAAAGTAGTAACATGGACTATTGTAGTTCAGTATATAAGGTAAATATTTCTATAAGAAGTTTTCTATTGAGTTCTCTTGTATTACTCAATATAAGAGTGTGTCTTTTACTTAATACAAAGTCTAAGTTATAACAACTATAAGTAAGTAAATCATAAAATCCAAACATGCAAGCTCTAAAAAAGCCTTTACTCCATATAATAATCCTACATATTAGTCCTCTTCCCCTAGTAATAGAGAAATTACTCTCAATACATCCATGATTGTAAATATATCTATCCAATTGACTCCTCTTCTCACAGTTTTTGCTCAAATAGTAGGAAACAATATTTCTATATCTCATTTTCAAATAGGAGGAAATAACATGTTTATGCCTCATGGTCAAAACATGAATATATCTAGTACTGGACCTAATTTAGAATTGATAGTAATATCTTATAGTAACAATCAGCCTATAGACCCAAAGCTGTAGAATAGTATATTTTCTCTCATTTTATTAGTTGAAGTTGACAAATTTCTGGGCAATAATGCTCAAAACATTACATGCTCACTTCTAAGAATAAGAACATTTATCAAACAGTATCTCTTTAGTGATAAACAAGCAGCAGATCTTCTAGTACTAAAAGATTATGATATAGCTATGTAGTATTTACTTAATACTATCTATGAGTCTAAATAAGATAGGCTTATTATTGACTACAAGAATAACTACACTCTTTGTAAATGTATAGTATTATAATTCACTACTCCAAAAACATGAAAGAACCAATAGTATCAGTTTCTAATATACCAGTACCTATTTTTATAGCACTAGCTTCTATTTCTTTGTTTACAACAATTTCTTTAACAATTTCTTCTTCTATCCTAATCCTATTGGATTTATCTAAGTTGAATAAAGACAAGTCAACCAACTCTATCAATAAAAAGGCCTCCAAACCTTTCAACATCAAGAAGTCATATTATTATGTCTTGAGACTTAGATTTAAAGTCAGAAGAGTAAACCTTAGATTGGATTAATCACAAGAGAACTCAATGGAGTTTCTAGTACACAGTTGTCTATCTTATATACTCTACTAAATGGTCCATGCTACTACTGCATCTAGCCTACTCTAAAGACTATGTGTAAACTATAAGATTAAGCACCTTGTATAATATCATTATTCTAGAACATTCTACTATGTTCCATCATGACCATGTGATTATGTGACCATTACTATAACAGTGTTATGTGACATGTTATGTCATGCTCTACTCTAACCCTAGATAAAATTGAAATGAAAATGAAATGAAAATGAAAAAAATAAAAATAAAATAAAATTTAGTCCAACATTTACAACTCTAACACATATGCTCAGGCTTCAAGAATTAATTCATTGTCAAACATCAAAGATATTATTTGTATCAAAGATGTCTTTTCTACTTTATCAGCTAATAAGATAGTAGAGATTATCAACATCACAAACAAGAATATGAGTACAAAAAAACCCAAAATCAATATAATGATAAAAGGACCATCCAGAAAACAAATCATTATTCCAATGACTGATTTGAATGCTGAGTTTATTATTAATTCAGCTAATCAAAAAATTATTAACATCAATAGGTGTCTAAAAGAAATTAAGTCAGACATTTCAGCCAATTTTACCCAAAGAGTTAATGATGGAATCACTATCATCACCAACAAGCCTACAGCTGTATCAGACTTGAAAGTCATTGAGAAGAGCCTAAAGAGTAACAACAAAATCAATTCAGACTCTGTTGATGTTGTGGCAACCACTTATCACAAAGGACAAATAGTCTCACTAACAAGTAAACCTCAAAGGAAGTATGATGTGGGAATTCACAAGAGAACTCGACAAGGAGTCTCTGCTAAATTAGAGTCCTATATATACAAAACATGCTTGGTCCGTGCTACCAATATTTAACCCTACCCTAATGTCCATACTTCGTCCTCATTCCTACCTCATGCTCTACTCAAGGCCACCATGTATATTCCCTGTGCCCTGACATCATCTTCTAGACCCTTCCATCATGTTCTAGGCTTGTGATGTCACACCATGTGACATGTCATGTGACTGCGATGTCACATGCCTCTTCCTCCTCACTAAAAGAAAAAGAAAATTCAAAAGAAAAGAAATATAAAATCAAGAAAAATAGATAAAAAGAAAGAAAAATGTTAGTGTCAAAGCGTTCCATAACAGTTGAGAGTCCTTGTCTACCAAAGTCCAAGCCATATTTGAAAATTACTGGACTACCATATATTTTGGAACAATCAAATTCTCCTATCACTTCTGATATCATTGAGAGTGTCATTAAAGAGATACATATCTTTAACAACATTATACTAATATCAAAATCTCATATTATTAAAGCATCCCCCAAATCAGACATAGTGGTCATTTGGGTTGATATCTGGAATTCACAGAATGGAACTATAGCCAAATCTATTATCAATCAACATTTTAATATTAGACAATATATTGCTACTATTCATGGTATGAACATGAACTCTAGAGTTCCACAGTGTAAGAACTGTTGGAAATGGGGCCATGCAACACTTAGTTGTTGATTTCACATGTCTAGATGTATCAAATGCAATAGACCTCACAATTCCAAGCATTATAGAGAGAAGACATAGTACTGCAAAGAAAATAATAAGTTGAAACTGCTGAGGCTTGCTACAAAGGAAGGCAAGCCTTGCCCTCATATCTTCAAGTGTATTAATTGCAAAGGAGGACATCAAGCAGACAGTAATACTTGTCCTCATTAGCATAACTATTTTAACAAAGAATGGTATGGTCAAAAACAACAGAAACTCTTATGAAAGTAGAATACAGTAATATAGCAATTCTGTTATTCTTAGATATAGTTTTTCCTTTCTCAATTTTCATGTTGTTTGTTTTTGAATGTATATAGTTACAAAGTAGCTATCACAGACTATTCTTGCATCCTATATAGTAAATTGTTGATTTTTTTTAAAAAAGTAAGATATCAAGTGACATGTGTGTGACAATCATGTGATCAAGTCATGTGATATTATAACATGTGACTATAATGTGACATCTTTGTTATCTAGTTCTAATCTTATCCACAACTTCTATTAAGTCTTGTTTTTTTTAAAAAAATCAACAATTTATTACATGGAGCATAAAGACAGACCTGTTATGATCAATGCCTCTTGGAGACAGTATGGAGAAAGGCAAAGGGTATGATGATATGATCGGCTGTGCCACAAGTAGTCTCAGTCAGTGCCTCATATAGTAGGTATTATAACCTCACCTGATCCTTATTGTTTTCTCATGTTGTTTGCCTCATGGACTGCATATTGCTTTACTCTCAACTAGTATATATAGCATAGATACTATCCTGTATTCTTACACTTTACTACTTCTTATACATTTCTTAACTTCTCTCAAACCTTTGCCTAAGTGTAACCTAAGCTTTAGCTTAAGGTCGTAACAAGACCGTGGTAGTTACATCATAACTACATACAATAAAAGCAGACAAACCTGGAATAAAAGAAAGCTAGAAAGAAGAAAAGAAGAAAAAGAAAAGAGACTAATTATAAAGCTCAAAAGAAAAGATAAGAGAAAAGAATAAAACTAGTTACAAGGTCTACTTATAACATTTGAAGTGGAGCAGTCTATGAAAGTAAAAGCATTTGGATTAGCTACTAAAAACATGACAAAATAACTAAGAGAGTCTCATCTAGGATTCCAGTATCTATTAAATCTTATACAATTATGAAGAATATGTCTCCTTGATTTGATGGGGTAAGTTCTACATGGGTACTTAAATTCTTTATTCAGGAAAAATCTAAGTCTGTATTCACCAATCAGAGCATGATTGATAATTGCTCTCATAGCATATGTACATAACGAGTTTGAATATCTAAATAATTGGAGCCAAGGATCTTCTTTAGCATAAGAAGGTTCAATAACATTGAAGTTATCATCAAGTAGGTTGAGAAATTGTCTTCCTTTGCCATCTGAAGCTTGGAAGGTCATTTTCCAAGTGTTCAGGATATTATCACATTTGATTTTCCTACTGTAATCCCATAACATTTTGCAAGGGTATATGGGCAAGGGATTGAAGGTCTTTGAATCTTTATTAACAGCTTTGTGTAAATTCTAGTTGAGTCGACTAGGACACTTCCAGAATTCAATCAAATTGTTTTGGTTGTTAGTAAAGAACTGATGAAGATTGCTGAGTATGGCCACTGTGTGAACTTGGAAGAGATGTGATAATGAGTCAAATATTTTCTTGGCCATATCGATAGAATTAGTGGTGATGATGATCTTGGAAATATTTTCCTTGTTAGAGGCTTGGTTGATACTATACCTGATTGCAAAGAGCTTGGCTTTGGTATTCATGACAAAGACTGCATGATAAAGAGCTTTGATTAGTGAGCTATTGGCTATATGTGTGTGCAAGATAGATGTAGCAATGTCGTTCTTAATGCTAGCATCTATTACAATGATGGTTGTGGATAGGGAAGTCGACAACTCAATAACCATGTTATCAAGTTGTTAGAGGTAGATTTTGTTATTTTTTCATTATTAGATAAATTGAAAGAAAAACAATCTGAAAAATTGTCAATAATTCTAAAACCTAGAGAAAGTTCTAGATGAAGGGGAGAAAAAGAAGAAAAAATTACATTGAACTTGTTGTCTGAGTCAACTAAGTAACCTTTGACATGAGATCTTTGATGACTAGTGAGAGAGTTGAGTAAAGCAGGATGACAATACTTGGGAGAGCCAAAAGATGATTCCATAAGTGTTCGAATGAGATGGTTGGGGGGTAAAGAAAGAGTGCATAATCATGATCTGTTCACAAGTTTTTGAAGGTAGAGTTTGATGAGGATAAGATCTGCAATCACTTTGATACCTTCTAAAGGAGATGTCTTAAAAGCTTCAGTTATCCATATGGTAGCTCTTCTTTGCATTTTACCCAGAACTTTTAGTAGGTACAATAGAGGTGTACAGTTATAAAACCACAGTTGAAAGCCATACAAAGTAATAAAGAGGATATAACATTTGTAGAGGAGGTATTTTTGTGTTGGAATAATACCACACAATGAATTTTCAAAGATTCTCATACACTTGACCATAGACATTGCTCTGTTAGAGTAGAAGTCAATATGTTGGTAGAAAAAAAGCTTTCTATTGAAGATGAAATCCAAATACTTCCATGAGCTTTTGGGTGTTAGAACTGAGCCACTAATTCTACAATGAGACCAAACTTCTAAATAAGTTTGATTATTACATTATAGCTACAAAAAAGACAAGAATTGGAAATGTCAAATGATTTGTTCTGAGAAATGAAAAGGCCATCATCCATGAAAAAAATAATAGATATAGAAATGTTGAGATTTTTTAAACGGTTTTCTAAAATATAAAGAAAAGGAGAAAAATAGAGAGCTGACAAAATAAAAGAAAGAGTAGACTCTTGGTCTACTTCTATGTTTACATCAAATGTAGGAGAGGAAAAATTGTTCTAGAGGTAGTTGGTTTTTCTATTGATAAGGTAATTGGCAAAGAAGTTAATGACATGGATATCAAGACCTGCTTTCTGAAGAATACAAGTGAGTAGGTGGTGATTTAAGAATGGAAAAAACTGAGCAATATCAAAGACTAAGGTGCTAGTTGAGATGTTCTTGACCCAACCCAACCATATGATATGTGTGAGAGCCACATCTGTATCTATAGTAGACTTGAATTTCAAACCTTCTAATTGGCTTGGATGAATGAAATCATTAGCTGTGACTTGGAATTGGAGCCTCTTGCCAATGACTTTTTTGATTAGCTTGCCCACCATGTTGAGAAGTACAATTGGTCTAAAAGACTTGGACAAATCATATGATTGTTTGTTAGGTTTAGGGATGACTACCATTAATAACCTCTTGAAGTGAGTAGGCTAGTGATCTAAGTTGATGCAAGTGTTCACGATATTAACAATATTCATAAGGCATTCATCATATTTGAGAATAGACTTGAAATGGTTCTATGATAGCTTATCCAGTCCTGGAGTGGACAAGTTATTGTAGTTTCTGATTGCACACTTGAATTCTTCTTTGGAGAATAGTATCCAAAAGAATAGTGATTTATCACCAATCTTGTCAAGGACTTGAATGTTGATTTGTTAATGAAGAGTAGTATTGAATATAGAGTGGAGAGCATTCCAAAGACTGTCGAGAGTAAGACACAGCTGATTATTGTACTTAATAGCCTCAATAGCAAATAGTTTGCATTTATTGACCCAGCTCATAAGTTCCCAAGGGCCTTGACTCTTGTTGGCAATTTCTTGAATCTTGATGTCAAAGAAGACTTTTTTGGTAATTTTCACTGTTTTCTTGAAAGATTTCCAGTCCTCAAAATTTCTTGATATTCTATATTTGTCCAAGGATTGGCTGCATTCCTTGTTCCACCATTTCTTGGAGTACTTAGTGATATTGGTTTGCTTAGCATTCTTTTTCTATGCTTGTTCAATTTTTGATGCGAATAGATTGACTATATCTTTAAGCTTGTCATGATCTATCAAGTTGGAGGTGTCAAGGTTTTTAATGATTGCTGTGGCCTCTTTGACAAAGGTGGCTTCCTCTTCACTGTTTTTTGGTATCAAAAGTCTGGATGAAAGGATATTTTCTTTAGCAATTGGAATAAATACTATAAGAGGAGTATAATTAGATGAAAGTTGCCAGTTGGAGTGAATCATATTCTATTTTTAGAACTAGGGTTAGGGTTAGAGTAACAATATCACACTGTCACACAGTATGTCACATCAGATGACATAGTCACAAATCATATGACATATAGAAGAATATAGAAGGTTCTGGAAGGATGACATTATATAACATGTGATACACATAGTCATTTAGGGTAGGCTAGAAATAGCTCGCATGGACCATTAGATATTTGTATATAAGGTAGACAATCCTATACAGAGTTCTCTATTGAGTTTTCTTGTGTTCACCCTATATAAGGTTCTTTTCATTAACCAACTCTAAGGTTTTTGAGTTGTAACAGGTTAGTCAGAAGCAATAGTTTCAAATTAAAAGAATCTACTATAGTAATGAGATCATCACTAATAGATGAATGATGAGAGAAAGAAGGGTCCCACAAACTATTCCTAATATTAAAATTGCCAGTCATAATAAGAAGATTGTTAATATTCATCTCAGTATCCTTGAGATACTTTAAGGCTGAATGAGAAGAGTCAGAGTAAACATTTATAATGAATGAACAAACATGATTATTGAAAAAGGAAATAAAGAGAATATTCCTGTGGTTAATAATATTATTTTGAAGAGGGAAACAAAAAGATAAAAAATGGATGTTGATATAAGCCAAGACTCTTGGAGAGTGTCATATGCAAGTCTACCTGTCTGAAAGTTACATTCCCATGGTGATATTATCTCCAAATCATACAAGCCTGACTTCTATGGTGGCCACCTTTCTCACAACATGTCTTATAGTAGTACTGCAACCCTCTGGGTATTCTGTCTTCTACAGCAGAGATACTCCTATTCAACTCAGTCTTCCATGATGGAATTACTCCTGTCAGTGTCTCAACACTGAAACCTCTGCTTGGGATAATAAGAGTTTCACCACTGAAACTCTAAGCACCTCCTATACTTTCTGTTTACATATAAGACTAGTAGTTATACTGTAATCGCTATTCTGATAATCAACAAAATAACTCTTATTGAACTTGATCTCCAGTATTCAATAGCAATACACCAATTAGCACTTACTTTCATCTTGGACTTCTTTCTATCATCTGAAGTTATGACCATATGGTAGATAGATAGTGCAGCATATAAGCTGAAGCCAAGGTTGTTCCACAAGTCCACTCATCTCTGAGTCTATTCTATGGACTTCCACCCCAGTGTGAACTGTGGCTGACAGAAAGTCTGACTGGTTTGAAGGGATCCTAGCAAAAGAGAGCCAGTTCGGATGATGAAGTATCCCAACTAAGACTTCTTCACAACTTATAGCACATAGAATCAAATGGATAGCAGACCATGGAGGTTTTTGGATAAAAATGATATCGAATTGTGATTGAGTCTCAAGGATGGTATTAACAATTAGTGAATTCTTTCAGACATTCTGAGAGAAAATTCTTAGGTTGTTGTAAATCATTGTTGAAGTTCTCCATTCACAACTGAACAAGTCAATTTAGCCCCATTTTCATGGATCTTGATGGATTTCTTTTGGTGCCACTTTTTGTTGAATCTGTGTCTCCAAAACAGATATAGGTTGGAGTCCACTTGATATTTGCTCTGATAGTTAGAGCATTTGAATGAGTGCAAACATGGCTCATCTTTTTTAGTTTCTAAGCAAGAAGAATTCATCTTTGCATTGACCTTGCAGCACTAGCCAAATTCATGATTATTTTCTAATTTGTGAGGATTATTGCATCTGACACATTTGAAATCTTGAATTCTGCATGAGAAAGTAGAGTGTCCTCATTTCCAGCAGTTTTTACATTGTGTCACTCTGGGGTTCATATTAGCTCCTCTAATTGTTGCAATATACCTTCTAATGTTGAAGCAATGGTTGATGAGGCCCTTAGCTCTGCTATCACTTTGGACATCCCAAATATCGATCCAGATGATTAACATGTCAGATTTAGGTGACACTTTGATAACTCACAGTTTGAAAATAGGAGTAGTATTGTTGAAGATTTGGTTTTGCTTTATAATGGCTTCGACATCACTGGAGGTAAGATAGTCTTGAGAATTTGTCACAAACTTCATTCAGCTTATATCTCCACAACCAGTGGACCGATTTTCACAAACTAAGTTGCGCTGGAAAGCCCCAAATGAGGGCTATCCGCACATATGCAAGATGCACAAAAGCAACAACGAATGACTGAGATATCAGGCCATCAGTAGCTGTAAAAGCTTCGTCTGCTAATATCTCATGAACGGCTGAACGGATTCACACAATTGAACTTGCTTTGGGAAGTTCTCATCAATCCGTTTCCAACGATATATGATGCATCTCAAAGCGACAAGTATTGGTAGAGATACAAGCATATCAATGTAGTGACATAATTAGTTACCTTCTAAAATTAGCCTGACAGCTGCTATGACAGCTGACAGCTCCCATCAGGTA
>JAJOHK020002077.1:0-10503 GCA_022457215.2 Leucocoprinus gongylophorus
CTTTACTTGCTTGTGTAGCTATTGGACTTTGTGTCTAGTGGTTGCCACAACAACTTATTGGGTTGGTTGCTACATTGAAGCATGGTTCAAGTACTCAGATTGGTTTATAAAGATCTTTTGATCTTTGTAGTTATGACTTATATACATTCTAAGAAACTCTTTGGTTTCTCTAAGATCATGACATTCTCATTCTATCATAAATTTTCACTTCAACTCTAAGAGAAGTGGGGATTCTTTTGAACTCATGAAGCAAATATCATTGATATAGACAATTACTATAACAAGCTCTCTAGTCTCTTTATTAATGAAGTTATACATATCAGTATTAAATTTACATCACTTAAATTTTAAGGCTAATATTGACTTAGTTATAGTCCATCACCAAAATAAGCTAGCTTGCTTAAGGATGTGCAATACTTTGTGAAGTTTCCAGACTTTCTTTTTTTTACTAGATAGTCTGAAATCTTTAGACTGCTCTATATAGATTTCCTTATCCAGATTACTATAAAGATAGGCAGTTTTTACATTAATACTATGGATATCCCAATCTTTAAGGATAGAAACAGCTAGAAATAAGTATGCTGTCTCATAGTAGACAACTGGAAAAAATAATTCATCAAAGTTGATTTTTTCAACCTGAGAAAATTCTTTTGTAACAAATTGAGACCTATAATAACCATCAGACTTAATGTTAAATAATCAGTGATTCTTGATTGCTTTCTATCCCTTAGAGAAATGCACAAATTTATACATATCTTTGTCTTTAAGCAATTTTAGCTTCTCAAGGCAGAACTTAAGCTACTTTATTTGAATTTTAGTTAGTAATTTAGTAATATCTCCAAGATTTTTAGGAATTGGGAAAGACTCTGCTACACATTTGTCAGAGTTGAAGATGATAGACTCTATTTATTTTTATTTTTCTTCTCATTTTTATTTTATTTTCCATTTTATTTTCTTATTTTGAACTTAGAGTTAAAAGTTAGTATGACATAACACTGTGTCACACAACACTTCTTTCTCTCTTACCACCACCTTGCATGGTAGTGCCTATAGGAGAATTAGCGAATATAACATTTTTCAATTCCTTTTCAAACACAACTCTTCTTTCAAACACCATATTACTAACTGTGAATCAAGTCGATAACACAGGAATAGACATTCAGAAAGGATGAACTCCTAACAATTACGATGAGGTGAGAGGTAGATCTCTCTTATGAAACTCAAACATTTCTAGGGACACATTAATGTTCTTGACAAATTCTGCCAAGCCATATCATGAGAAAATAGCCTGGAACAATGATATGGATGTCAATAATGTTAAAAGCATCAAAGACACATCTCTAGAACTGTCCTATGAGTCACCTCAAGAGAAAGAAATTTGTTTTAGTACAGTGGCTGAGAAGCAGGCAGACATATTGCTTTTGAAAGGTAACCTTACTAATACTAGCAGTCCTCAATGTGTTCCAGATAAACACTCTGCCTCAACCCCTACATGAGGACTAACTGCGCAAAACATTAATAGCACATTCATCAACATCCAGTTGCTGTATGACCCCAATGTGCCTACGGATCCAGAAATTTGGGATGGTAATTTCCATTCTATCTCTCTTTATAGCTCGATCCAACATATTGGGTCCAATGCCAAGAGTATCAAGGAATCCTTGAAATTCATGACAAAATATATTACTAATAAAAAAATCAATTCATTTAAGGTCAACGAGTTTGATAATTTCAATAGTATGGGAGAGGCGATCTAGAGCTTTATATCCTCTATCTATGATGCTAACTGAGATTTATTGTCTGCTGATAATAATTCCACTTCATTAAGGAAAAAAATCATAACTAAGTTCACTCCCAGGATTTAACTAACTCCTTAGAAAAATAATAGGAAAAAGAACAGTCCAACCCTGGCTAGTATTGAAAGACTTCCTCTGCCCATCCCAGCCAAAACTCCAAAAGAGATCAACATAATCTCCAAGTACTTCAAGAGTGGCAAAATAGATAATTCTTCTTCATCTAAGGCTAAAACTTATGCTCAAGCCTCCAAGTAGAATGCTAACACATTGGACGTCATCAAGATCAAGGAAACTTTTCCCTCTATAGGAGTAAAGAAAATCAATCAAATCAATAGCATTGTCAAAGGATCTCCTAAGCCTAAACCTCACATTCAAATGACAACTAAAGAATCTTCTAGGAAACAAGTCATTATCCCTATGGGTAATGACAATTGTTGTGGCAACCACTAGACACAAAGTCCAACGATCATACAACGAGCAAATCTCTTAAAGTGAATATCTAGTGAGGATTTCACAAGAGAACTCGACAAGGAGTTTCTGCTAAACTAACATCCTATATATACTAAATACATCTGGTTTGTGCTATAACCTCATGTCTGCCTCATTTCCTACTTAAGGCCACTATGTTACATATATGTGCTCTGACATCATTTTCCAGATCTTTCCATCAAGTTCTAGGCTTATGATGTCACATCATGTGACCTGTCATGTGACTTCCTTGTCACGCACCTTCTTCATCATCCTAAAAGAAAAAGAAAAATAAAAAAGAAATCAAAAGAAAAATAGATAAAAGAAAAATAAAATGTTAGGTCCCAAGCATTCCATAACAGTACCCCCCTCTTAGGGTTCCGCTTCCAGAGGAACTTCTTTTTCATCCCCCCTCTTACTCCTCTGCTCATCTTTCTCGTTCCATTCCAAACTTTCTTCTAGTTTCTTCATGTATTCTTCCTTTCCCTCTTTCCTATCATTCTTCCACCTATTCCAATTCCTCTCTAATTTTTTCAAATATTCCTCATCAAATTTCTTATCATCCCACCCATATAACAACTTTGCTGTATATCTCCCTGGTAAGTCCCCTCTCTTGAACTCTTCAGCTTCCGGATTCAGCCTCATCTCTTTCCCTTTCTTCATTCTTATTCTCTGTATTTCTTCTTCAAATCTTCCTTTCTCAAACTCTTCTACCTTCTTCATCGCATTCTTCAAATTCTCTAATCCCTCCCAAGTATTTTCCTCAGCTGTATACCCTTTCCATTTCACCAAATACTTTGTCTTACCTCTCCTCTCTTGTCTATCCAAAATCTCTTCTACTTCATATTCCTTCTCACCAGCTACCTCAACAGGTGGTGGTAGAGTCTTCTTCTGTCTCTCTACCTGTTCCCTATACTTCACTATTCTTCTCACATTAACCACCGGATGTATTCTTAACAACGCCGGTAACTCCAACTCTACCGCATTCTCCGATACAATTTTCTTGACCACATATGGTCCAATAAACTTCTCTGTTAACTTCTTCGTCACTCTCTTCATCAACTCCACCAAAAAGTCTTTTGTGCTAATCAGCACCTTATCACCTACTCTATACTCTTCTGTCTCTTTCCTACTTCTATCTGCCTGTCTTTTCATTTCCTCCTGTGACTTCACCAACACTGCTCTTGCCTCCTCATGTCTCTCTTTCATTTCTTTCACAAACTCTTCTGCTTTCTCATTCTTCCCCTTTTTTCTAATATCAAACCCCATCCTCGGTTCTCTTCCATAGTTAACTTGAAACGGTGACATCTTTGTTGCTGTATGTACTTTGTTGTTGAATGCAAACTCTGCTGTCACTAACCATTCTGACCAATTGTTTTGCCTATGATTGACATACATCCTTAAGTACTGTTCTAGCTCCTGATTCGTTCTCTCCGTTTGTCCATCAGTTTCTGGGTGATAAGCCATGGATAACTTTGTTTCTATCCCCAACATTTTAT
Organism: Leucocoprinus gongylophorus; assembly: GCA_022457215.2. Classification (NCBI taxonomy): domain Eukaryota; kingdom Fungi; phylum Basidiomycota; class Agaricomycetes; order Agaricales; family Agaricaceae; genus Leucocoprinus; species Leucocoprinus gongylophorus. Next base: position 3,764 of record JAJOHK020002077.1, read on the forward strand.
TCAACTCTTTTGTTAACCCCGCTGTATACTGTGGCCCTCTATCCGAAATCACACTCTCCGGCAACCCATGCAACTTCCACACATTATCTCTGAACAGCCTTGCTAACCCTTCTGCCGTCGTTTTTTCTGTCGTTGCCACAAAGTGGGACATTTTTGAAAACCTATCACATACTACCAAGATCGAATCATGACCTTTTGATACTGGTAACTTTGTAATAAAATCCACCGATATGTGTTGCCACGGTTTCTCTGGTATCTGATTAGGCCGTAATTTTCCAGCCGGCATCTCTGCTCTATTCTTCATCCTCTGACACTGATCGCATCCCTCCATATATCTCTTTACTTCTTTTGTTATTCCTGGCCACCAATAGTTTCTAGTGACCAACTCTACCGTTTTCCACTGTCCTCCGTGTCCTGCTATCGGCGTATCATGATGTAGCCGAATAATTTCTACCCTCAACTTCTTATCCTTCGGGACATACACTCTTCTCTCTTTCAATACCAATTCTTTCTCTATCTGCCATTCCTCATTTCTCAACGTCTTAACTCCTACTTTCTTCATTTCCTCCACTACCTTTATCACTTCTTCATCTTTATCTCTCGCCTCCTTGATCTTTTTTATTATCTCCTCCTCTGGTCCTTCCACTAACTGTTCTATTGCCCTCACTTCTAACCATTCTTTCTTTAACATTACTTGGTTTTCATTATCTCTTTCCACTCCTTCTGCCCAATCTACTCTCCTGCTCAAGCTATCTGCTCTCCCCATACTCTTACCAGCTACATGCTTTAAAGCGAAATCAAATCTTGACAAGTACAGTGACTATCTTGCCTGCCTTCAATTCAGCTTTTGGGCCTTCATAAAATATTCCAAGTTTTTGTGGTCTGTCCATATTTCAAACCAACCCTTGGCTCCTTCTAAGAAATGCCTCCATGCCTCTAAGCATCTAATGATCGCCAACATCTCCTTATTGTGAATCTCATAGTTTCTCTCAGCTTCATTCAACAATTTAGAAATATAGGCTACTGGCCTCCACCTTTCATCTTCACACTTCATTGATAACACTCTTCCTATCACAAAGTCCGATGCATCCGCCTCTACTCTCATTTCCTTGTCCAAGTCTGGTGTAACCAAGACTGGTTCCGTTGTAAACCTCCTCTTCAACTCTTCAAATGCCTTCTGCTGTCTATCTCCCCAATTCCACTTCTTATCTTTCCTTATCATCTCATGCAAGGGCTTTGCTATCGTAGCAAAATCTTTCACAAACTGTCTGTAATAGTTTGCTAGCCCCAAGAACTTCTGTACATCTTTCATACTCTTTGGTACCAGCCACTCTATAACTCCCTGCACCTTTTCTTTCTCCATTCTTACTCCATCTTCGCCTATTATCACTCCTAAAAATCCCACCTCTCTAACCTTCTATACACACTTCTCTGGCTTCACAAATAGATCATTTTCTTCTAATCTTCTCAACACTTCTTCCACTATCTCATCATGTCCCTCCTCAGTCTCTGTCGCTATCATCACATCATCAATGAACACTGCTACCTTTTCTTCTACCACTAAGTCTCTGAGCAGATCATTCATCATCGCCTGGAACATTGCAGGTGAGTTAGTCAACCCAAAGAACATTACCATGGGTTCAAATGACCCCTCTGGCGTTGAAAATGCTGCCTTCCACTCATCTCCCTTCTTTATCCTTATATTGTTATATCCCCAGCGTAAATCTATCTTTGTAAACACCTTTTTCTTCCCAATACTGTCTATCAGATCCGAAATTAGTGGCAACAAATAGTTATTCTTGATTGTTCAACTGTTCAGATACCGATAGTCCTGCACCATCCTCTTCTTCCCATCTTTCTTTGGCACAAAGAACACCGGTGACATTTGTGGTGACTTCGATGGCCTAATGTACCCCTTTCTCAACTGATCCTTCACAAACTCTTGTACTTCTTCTCTCTCTACTCTTGACAATGGATATATCTTGCCCTTTTTTGGCACAAATCCTTCTCTGAGATCTATTGCATGATCCCAGGTCTTTCTCGTCGGCATTCTTTCTAACTCCTTCTTCTCAAATACCTTCAAATACTTATGGAACCTTCTTGGAACCATCTCTTCTGTTGCTCTCAGCTTTATCAACTCCTCCTCTTTGTTCTCTTTTTCTTCCACTATTCTTACTATCATTTTCTCTTCCTCTATCGTTGGTCTTCTCCTCTCTTTTTCTTCTCTTTCTTTCTGCTTCTTCCACCCTGGTTTTGTCTGTCTTCCTGTCCTCCACTTTTTTCCACACTCATCTGGACATCTCGTCATCTTTACCTCCCCTGTTTTCCAGTCTATTTCTGGGTTATGGCGTCTTAGCCACGGCATACCCAATATCACACTCCACTTTTGTCCTCCTATCACATCTATCGACGTTCTTTCCTTATGCCCTTTGAAAAATATCTCCACCTCCACTATATCCACAATTGGTCCTGCATAATTCAATGTGCCATCTACATTTCTCACATATATCAGTCTCTCTAACTTTGTTCTCCTAAACTTGTGTTTCCTTGCAAATTCTTCACTCATCACCAATCCTGTTGCACCACTATCTAACAATGCTTCTGTCACCACTCCTTCTTCTTCTTCCTCCTGCTTCAACCCAATCTTCACTGTCACCTCTCTTAACACCTTTTCCTTCTTTTCCACCCCCCTCTTAGCCTTTTCTTTCCTCAATATCTCCCTTCTATCTTTCATCCTTTCTTTACCGCTTCCTTCTCCCTTCTGCATCACTCTAACTTTTAATACCTCAAATCTATTTGAGGACACCGGCATTGATTCCTCTCCTTCCCTATTCCTGCAATGACTGGCCATATGGCCGAAACCTCCACACCCAAAACATCTCCTTTCTTCCATCACTCTTCTTTTATTCTCTTCACTCCTTGCTTCTCTAATCTCTTGACACCTCCACTCTTTTTCCGCCTTCCTTTCTTCCTTGATTCTCATCTTCTCAACTCTTCTCCATTCCTCGTCTAATCTCCTTTGCTCTTCTTTTTCTTCTTTCTCCTTCTCGTTTTTCCTCCTACATTCTTCTATCCATTTATCAGTCTCTTCTTCTTTCTTTTCTTGTCTTCTTGCTTCTGCTTCTCTTTCCTTTCTTTTTCCCTCTTCCTTTACTACTATTTGCAACTCCCCTATTTGTTTTTGTAATTTTATTATCATTTCATTATTTTCCATTATCTTCTTCAATAATCTCTCTTTTTCTTCTTGGCTATATCTTCTCACCATTCCTTCCATATTTATCTGTCCTTCTTTTCCCAATATATTCCTTTGTTCTATTCTCTTGTTGTTGATTGTTAACAATGGTATATTCCTTTATTTATTGTCTCGCTGTCAATTTAAACAGCGGTATTCCTCTGTAAGTGATAGTGGGCACTCTTCTTATCCCACCTTCACTGTCTACCAACTACTTATCTACTGCCTTACCAACTACTGCCCTAATCAAATGTAAACTATTATCCCTAAGTAGAGAATCTCTAAACTAGGCGTTCCTTAATGGACTACGCCACTACTCTGCATGGACAGGTCACAAAGGGATCCTGCAGCACAAGCCTTCTACACGAATATCACTATCTACCACGTCCACACAGGGTGATACGACCGAACTACACATGTGGACAAGTGTGCAAACGACCAGCTAAGCTTTGCCTGCCTAGCTAGTATATCCCTTAATGCCTAGGGTCTGGCTAAGTCTTCTTGATGTTGAGTGTACTGCTCGCAGTCGAGGATGATAAAAGAGTTAAGAGAAAGTGAGAAGTCCGTGTAATGCAGAGTCCCTGGAAGTAGTCGAGTTCTACTGTTGTGGCAACCATTAGACACAAAGTCCAATGATCACACAATGAGCAAATCTCTTAAAGTGGATATCTAGTGAGGATTTCACAAGAGAACTCGACAAGGAGTTTCTGCTAAATTAACATCCTATATATACTAAATACATCTGGTCTGTGCTATAACCTCATGTCTGTCTCATTTCCTACTTAAGGCCACCATGTTACATATATGTGCTCTGACATCATTTTCCAGATCTTTCCATCAAGTTCTAAGCTTATGACGTCACATCATGTGACCTGTCATGTGACTTCCTTGTCATGCGCCTTCTTCATCGTCCTAAAAGAAAAATAAAAATAAAAATAAAAATAAAAAAGAAATCAAAAGAAAAATAGATAAAAGAAAAATAAAATGTTAGGTCCCAAGCATTCCATAACAACAATATTGAAAAGTTTATGAAAAATTCTGCGATTCATATTACTAACCTTAACAGGAATCTTAGGAACACTAAGTCTGAAGTTATGGTCAACTTTATTTGCTCTGACCTACATGGGATAACTATTATTACCAACAAAGTTTCCATTCTCTCTGATCTATTAATCATTGAAAAATATGTAAAAACTTTGGAAAACATTAACTCTTCCCAGGTCAATACTCCCCATCTACCACAATCTAAGTTCTATCTTAAGATCATAGGCATTCCCTTCTTTCCTCACAGAAATTTACAAGACTGCCTCTCTTCTAGCAATGTTGAAACTGTTATCAAACAGAATCAAATCTTTGACAACATCATTCTTGCTTCCAAGCCAAGAGTGATCAAAGCATCTCCCAAATTGGACATAGTGATCATATGGATTGACATCTGGGATGCTCAGAGTAGCATAAAAGCCAAAGGACTCATCAATTGGTACTTCAATGTTGGACAATATATTGTGACTATTAGGGTAGCCAATGCAGACCCTGGAATCCCGCAATGTAAAAACTGCTGGAAATAGGGTCACTTGACATTTTCTTGTAGGATTCAAGGTTCAAAGTGCATCAAGTACAATGGACCCCACAAATCAGAGAATCATCATGAATTCAGCTAGTGCTACAAAGCCAACGAAAAAACAAACCCACCATACCTTGAAACCAAGAAAGGTGAACTATGCCTGCACTCCTTCAAGTGCATCAACTATCGAGACAAACATCAGGCAGACTCTAACATATGTTCATTCTGGAAGAATCTATTCAATAGAGAATGGCACTAGAAGAAATACTCTGAGATCTGTGAAAACAGGGTCAACTCTATTCGTTCAGCTGGGAATAAGAAAACTAATCAATGATTTGTGACAAACTAAAGATCTTGTCCCAGAATGTCTGCAAAAACATGTTCATTGTCAACATCATCCTTGAGACCTATAGTCACTTCGACATTATTCTTATTTAAGAACCTCCTTGGTCCTTCATCTATTTGATTTCAAGTTCATCATCTAGTGAAGACAAAGTTTTAGTTGGGGCTCCCCACCACCCTAACTGGCTATCCTTTTCTAGACCACCTTTCTCTTAGTTGGATTTCCCAAGAGTTTTAGCATACATCAACATTCATCTCTCCTCTCTTCATTTTTCCCTTTGCAAAGACATAATTAATCACAGAGACATCCTTCTAATTTCTTTCTTTTCCAATAATGTTTGTTCTTTTATTATGAACATTTATTTTGATACTTCTCATTCTACCTTAAAGTATCTCAAGGATACTGAGGTGAATATTAACAATTTGCTCATTATGATAGGCGACTTCAATATTAGAAACTAGTTATGGGATTCTTCTTTCCCTCATCATGCTTCCATTAGTGATGACCTTCTTATTATAGCAGATTTGTTCAACTTGGACCTTTCAATCTCTACTAACTCTGTTTCCACTAGGTATTCTGATACAATGGGCAAATCAGATTTGGTGATCGACCTGATGTTTCTCTGTAGCAATTTGAGTGAACTCAATAATCATGCAATTCACCTGGAATGGCATCTCACTTCCAATCATGCATCTTTTACAATCACTATCCCTATTGTAGAGGAATTTATTCCGACTTCCAAATTTTTGATACCAAAGAATAGTGAAGAAGAAGAAGCATTCAGCAGAGAAGCGGCCCTGGTCTTCAAATCCCTTGATACTTTGAACCTCTCAAATCATGAATCTCTGGAATTAGTCATCAATTCACTAGTGGCAAGAATTGAACAAGCTTGGAATGAAGACTGTAATTGTTCTCTCAATAAATACAGAGAGTCTAGAAACCTGGAAGATTGGAAGTTGTTCAGAAAGACAGTCAAGATCATCAAAAGATTATTTTTTGACATCAAGATCCAGGAAGTTGCCAACAAGAGCTGTGGACTTTGGGAACTCATAAATTGGGTTAACAAGTGCAAATTACCAGCTATGGAAGCAATCAAGTATGACAACCAACTGTGTCTCTCACTTGATAGCCTGTAGAATGCCTTCTACTCCTCCTTTAACACCACTCTCCATTGCCAGGTAGATATCGACATTCTTGATGAAATTGAAAGTAAACAAGTATCCACTTGGGCGCTGTTCTCAAAGAAAGAATTCAAGATTGTACTAGAAAGTTGTAACAACTCTTCTACTCCTGGACTGGATAAACTATCATAGAACTATCTTAAGATCATTCTAAAAGATAATATTTGCATCGCTAATGTCATAAAGATTGCAAATGCCTGTATTGACTTGGGGTACTGGCCAAATCACTTCAAAAGATCATTTATGGTTATTATTTCCAAACCAAACAAATTGTTGTATGATTTACCTAAGTTATTCAGGCCCATTGTCTTGCTCAACACTCTAGAAAAGCTAATCAAAAAAGTCATAGGAGAGAAAATACAATTCCATGTTGTAGCCAACAACTTCATCCACCCAAGTCAATTAGGTGGTCTGAAGTTC
>JAJOHK020002078.1:0-10492 GCA_022457215.2 Leucocoprinus gongylophorus
TGAGATGAAACTATTGGAAGGAATCATTACATTACACTGGGCAACAGTGTTCAGGATGTTCCCAATAATACGTGGAACACACTAAGAGATGGTACAACTTACAAGCGGACTTACAATTGTGCTCAAAGAATCATCATCAGGAGGCATCGTTTCGAAACTTTCGGTCTATGGTGTAGGGCTACGCAAGCCAGTACTAGCAGCTAAGAATTCGTGAAGCGGTTTTATTGGGCCAACATTTGAACGATATCTGTGTAATTTCTGGCTCTCGTTGTGATGCGGGTCATCAAAAAATAAGGCCATCCAAGATATTATGGCCCTTGTACACATTAGATTTCTGGGAAAATTTCCCCCTCTTTCCCCTCTTCTCTCTTGAATTAATTAATTAAATTGAGATCTTTTCTAGAGGTCTCCACCCGTGGTCAGATGTCCCTGACTTTTGACATTGGGTGAGCTCTACAGAATATAAGTTAACAGGAGGGTCGGGACCTCTCGTACAGGTTAAAATATGTTGTTTTGTAAATGTGATCAATTCGTTTGTGAGGGTCCCGAGCCTGATATTTTTTATTTGTTTGTTCACCTTCCCCAATACTGTTGGCTGAGACACAATGGACAGAATTTCCATTCCTTTCTTTTCCATCTAATATTCCTAAGATAGATCCATTTGATTACAACCATTTAACAGTCTGAAGAACTCTGAGTAATCCTTGGACCATAACTTTACAGTTCCATATGGTTAAAAAGGACTACATTTTCACAGACTAAAGTGTCAAACTGAGTACTTTCTCAATAACTCGGTATGCTGTAGTAAGTAAATATGCATGTCCAAGATAACCAACCAGCTTCTTTACTCACCATTATATGGATGGCTAGCTGAAAAGTTCTCTGACATTGCAGTATCACTACACACTACACACTACCATAATACAGTGAGTGACAGGACTCTATGCCTCCAGACATGATCTTTGTGAGACCATTTATAATAGAAAATCTTATTTCTGTCTAAAGTTTCTAGTTACAGACTAGTTGGCTTCCTTACTAAAGTAGCTCTATATAAGTATTCAGAGACTCATATAACATATTCTAAATGTCTTGCATAAGATATAGTTATCACCTTCAGAAACTCCATTCCATTCTCTTATGTTTTTCTAGAGGTAAGATATGTCTTTGGTATAATCTGTCAATATTTTCTAAAGCTTAAAGTACAAACTCTATGCCTTTATTATAGTTGTTCTAATAGCAAAACAGAATCTTCCAAAGAATCTCATAATATTCTGCAACCTAATGGTCTAAGATTCCCCTTGCCAATTTTACAATTTTACAATCTTTATCTTTCCTCACTTTCTAGACCATGTCTAAAACAAAGTTCTAGGCCTTCTACAGCATCATCTTTGAAAAGTAGCTAAATAACAATATACATTGGAAGTATCCACCAACATTCTTGCTAGTCTTGTGAGTCAAATCTATGACTTGCAGGCTTTAATATCAAATCCTGCCCTCATACTTGTAGATGTATCCTCATTTCTCTACTGACATATAGATTTTCTATCTCCAATACCTCTTCTCAGTCAAGAAATTCACTATACCACTCTTAACTCAATATTTTACTTTTGTTAGACTTTGCTAGTAATCAAAAAATAGGATGAGCCTCTCTTAACTCTTGTTCTCTGTATATTTGCTTGTTACCAGACCAGTTTAGTAACAACCACAAGATTCTCTAGATACTATCATTTTTTAAAAGTGGTCAAACTGCCAAGTAGTTGGAGTATCTGTTCAGAGAGAAATCAAGTACTGGGATTTTTCCTATCATGATCTAGCCAGAGTTTGAAGAACTTTTTTATATTTTTTACCTATCAATTCTAAGGCCAAAACAGTTAATAACTAGAAGATATTAGGGCAACTGAATAGAAGAGAAAAACACTTCAAATCTCTAGGAAATCCTAAGTTTATTGTTTAAAAAGTATTGACTATACACTCACCTCCAGAAAATTCTAAGAAAATAGAATGAAGATTTCTAAAGATAACAACTACTCTAAATACTAGTAGATACATTCTGATATGTTGGTGTTATGTTTATATAAGCATGGAATGATGACACATTAGAAATGGTTAAGAATGAAGAGATCAAATTGAAAGAGAGAAGAAAACTAGAAATCTTAGCAAGTACTTCTAAAATATAAGAAAGTAGATAAGCAGATGAGTGCAAAAGACAATAGCAGGCTGTAGAAGATCACAAAGTACCATAGAAGAGTGAAGAAATGTAGCAAAGAGAGTCATTCAATATATCTAAACAGTTGGAAATACTTATGTGTATGTTATGATTGATGCCTCTTGGAGAAAGCATATACAAGGGTAAAGAGTATGACGATGTGATTGGCTGTACCGCATGTAGTCTCAGTCAGTGCCTCATACAGTAAGTGTTGTTACCTTACCTTATCTCTGTGGTCTTCTCATGTTTTACTCCTCATGTTTGTCTCATTGTTTTACTATGAACTTGTATATATAGCATAGATACACTCCTGTATCCTTATACTTTACCACTTATACATCTCCCTTACTCTTCCTCAAGTCTTTGCCTTAGTTGCAACCTGAGCTCAAGCTTAAGGTTGTTACAGTATAGCTTGGAGAGATTTAAAGCATGGAAAAACAGATTAACAAATGAGTACAAATGTTAGAAGAGGACATTAACTATGAAATATGAAAGAGAAGAGCCCTGGAAGAGCAGGATCTCTTATAGAAGAGACTACTTATCATTAAGAAACTTGAACAGTAGAGAACTATTTGGATGAATTCCAGATATATATATCAGAAGCTAAGTATAGACTCCTATATTATTATTGTAAAGCTCAGAAAAGATCTCTACTCTATGGTTCAAAGCCAGATCACCATTCTGTTAATAAGATACCCCAAGAACATCAATCTCACTGTATAGTACAAAGCAGTATAATATATAAACTAGATGTTATAGTACACTTAGACTCTTATATTTTGTTTTTCTTTTCTGTTTTTTTTATTCTTAAATGATGAAGAGACATGTAAATGCAGTTATATGATATATCACATGATATGATGACATATATCTAGAACATAATAAAAGAAACTAAAACAATAATGTCAAAAGTATGGTTATAGCATATTCATCTTATAGTAATAGTATAGTAGACTTATGAACAACATATGTAGTTTAGTGTCAGAGTTTAAGATAGTGGACTCTAAATATTTTCTTTTCTTTTTTCATTTCTATTTTCTTTTCCTTTATTTTTTATTTAGGAAACTTAGGGTTAGGGGTTAGTATGATGTTACAGTTACACCATCATAAAATGTCACACATCTGTCACATGTCACATAACACTGTCACAGTTACAGTTACATGATCACATATCACACTGGAAGAATAATAAAAGAATCTGGAAGATTAATGTCATAGTAATGTTGTTATGAAACAAAAAAGCATGGAAAGATATTTTCTTATATATTAGTGAAAGAACATTATTTTATTAGTCTACAGCAAGAGAGAGAAGGCACATGATCTGGAAGTCATATGATATTATATTATAAAGCCTAAAGTAGTCTAGAAGGGCCTAGAAGGATTTATGGTCTAGAAGAGTCTAGAGAAGTTGGGAAGAGTCTAGACGATGATGTCAAGGAGCATGTTAACCACATTGCTACCACATGGTGTATACATGGTACACTCATTGTTATAAGACGAAAGTGTAGACAGACTTTGGTAGAGTTAGAGTTAAGATATAGACAGTAGTATTATTATTAGTCTACAATGTGAGAGAGAGGGCACATGACTGGGAAGTCCCATGACATGATATCATAGGCCTAGAGAAGTCTAGAGCAGTCTAGAAGAACTTAGAGTCTAGAGATAGAGTAATGTTAAGGAACAGGGGTTCCTCATGGTGTACACATAGTATATGCATGGTAACAGAGATTAAGAGTATGATGTCAGGGCACATGTATATGGCATGGTGGTCTTAAGGAAGAAGCATGGTGGATAAGTAATAGGACATGAGGCCTTTAGGGCAGATAGATATTGTTGTAGCATAGACCACATTGTATTTATATAAATTGAGGAGCAATGCAGCAAAGGCTTCTTGTCAAGTTCTTTTGTAATCCCCACTACTGGATAGCCTACTGAGAGCTTTGCTGAAGTCAGCATATCACAAGTGCCATTCCAGTGAGTGGTTGCTACAACACTCATGGATAACACATAGACTCTAGGGTAGAATGCATAGTAGAAGCATAGTTGTAGCATAGACCACATATAATAATATAAATAGGATAGCAATACAGCAGGGACTCCTTATTGAGTTCTCTTGTAATCCTCATATTGATAGCTTACTGAGAGCTTTACTTGCTTGTGTAATTATTGGACTTTGTGTCTAGTGGTTGCCACAACAAATGTGTCTTACACATGTTGGCCTTGAGGCAAACACATTGTTTTTAAGATAGGCTAGTGTCAAGACTATAGGAAGTGGACTTTATTTCTTTTTATTTTCTTTCTCATTTTTATTTTCTTTTTTCTTTTATTTTTCACCTTTTCTATTTTTAGAACTCTGGGGTTAGGGTTAGAAGTGATCAGTCACATCAGTCACCTCTGATGATGTGGTCACAATATTGATCACAGAACCTAAGAGAAGAAAGTAGAAGGTTTTGTTCCAAAATAATGTCATACAACATGGACACCACATGTTGGCCCCATGCTTTATACATGGTCATTTAGGGTAGGGTGCACAGTAGTTAGCATGGACTATCTGTAAGAGTATATAAGGTAGACTATTTTGTAAAGAGCTCTTTATCAAGTTCTCTTATGTTTACTCTAATACAAAAGTTTAATCTTTTACCTTGCTCTAAAGGTTTAAGTTCATAACAGCTAGAAAAGTAGTAGTACAGACCATTGTAGTTTAGTATAAAAGGTAGATGATTTTGTACAGAGTTCTTTATTGAGTTTTCTTGTGTTAACCTAATATAAGATTTATTCACTTGTCCTACTCTAAGGACTTAAGTTTGTAACATTTAGTGTAAGACTTGTAATATTATTATATATGGAATAGAAATATATCAGAGACTTCTTATCAAGTTTTCTTGTAATCCTCATAAAACTCTTATTTTATAAGACTACTTTATTTATTTATTTTAGACTTAGGATTAGGAGTTAGCATGATGTCACATGATCATATAACATATGAAAGAATATAAAAGATTCTAGAAGAATAATATTATACTATATGTTAATAATATGTAATATATATAGTCTTTAGGATAGACTAGATTTAATATACAGTTCCTCTTTTGATCTTATCACTAGTCTTAAATCATAATATACTATTCATAAAAGAATACAATAAGTATAGTGACCTAATGGATATACTCAAAATTCCAAACCCTGCTATTCCTCCATTTTCTCTTTACTATCCTAAATAAGAGAAAAAAACTTCTTCAATATTCTACTATTAGTACTCTTAATATTCTACTATTAGTACTCTTAATATTTATGGAACTTTTTTATATCTGCCAATCTTTCTAGAAACCACTGATATTTCTAAGTCATTCTTTGTATGCATGCTAGTTGACTCTAGAGCTATAGAAACTGTTGTAGCAACTATTAACCAAAACAGTCAATAACATACCAAGTAGTCTTACAAAATAAAAATCTTATAATAATTATAAGAAAACTCAACCAGAAGTCCCCAATGTATTCATATACTATACATACTATTAGTATATGATATGTGCTAATGATAAATAGCCCTACCCTAATGTCTATGTATTAGCCATGAATGTACCATATATATACTATAAAGTAAATATACTATAAATATATACCTTGATATTATTATTCTTCTTTTACATTCAAGGCCTATGATATATGATGCATCATGTGACCATAGTCATGTGCCATAAAATCAAAGAAAATAAATAAAAATAAAATATAAGAGTTCAAGTATACTATGGTAAAAACCTTTATTAACCAAAATTTTATTAACAAACACCACTTGAACATCTGCAAACTTTTGTATTCTATTTTTATTTATAATGTAAATAGTACTCTTAATAAGGCTAGTTAGAAAATCAAAATATTAAATGTTATACTCTATTACTTAGAGTAAACTTTGTCTATAGTCTCAAGTTTGGGTAAGCAAGATCCCACACTTAGCTTTATATAGCTCAAGCAGTACAATTCTAAGGCTAACTAGCAAAAAATAAAAGTAATTATGATATATTTCTCTATCTGTTGTTATAACTATCAAGATATCTAAAAAGCAAAAAAAATATTATATTTACACTCTAAACACATTCTATACTAATTCTGTCTCAAGGACTCTGAAAATATAATTTTGTACTCATACTTGTCTAATATATATAAAAAAAAGCTTTGCAATTATGTTTATATAACATAGTTACTCTTAAAGCCTTCTACCCTAGATTTTTGGATTATAGCCACCCTTTCATAGCACTTCTCTAAAACCTTCCACCAAAATCAGATCATAAACAAAAAGATCTCTACTCTCCCTCTGTATTATTACAACTTAAGTCTAAGTATGGGAACAAAAGAGCAATATTGTATTGGTTAATATAAGAGAACTCAGTAGAGCTCCTAGTATAAGTAAGTCTACTCTATATACCTCTAGTATATAGTCTATATATACTTTATATCTAGCTTACTATCATATACTCATCTAAATATATCTGATCTATCTGACTATATCATAGATAATACTTTCCTAACATCTAATCTACTTAGAATATTTATAAAAGAGGATATCTTCCTTTAGATATTTTTCTTCCTACCTACTTGTCAGAATTAAAGATAGTAGACACTATTTATTTATTTCTCATTTTTATTTTATTTTCTATTTATTTTTTATTTTGGACTTAGGGTTAAAGATTAGTATGATGTTATATATAACTATCACTATCATATAATTATATATTACATAAAAGGATATGAAAGGTTCTAGAATAATAATATCATATACCATATTTATTACATATTGACCTTATGAATAATATATAGCTTTTAGAGTAGGTTAGATAAGGTCTTACACAAACCAACTAACTAACATATATAAGATAAATACTTTGTATTAGAAACTCTATTGAGTTTTCTTGTATTAACCCTAATATAAGATTTCTCTTTTGACCTTACTCTTGATCTGAAGTCATAACATTAGAACTTAATACTCTTTTCTAAGACTGCCTAACTCAGAGCCTTCTTTATATCTTTTTTCTTATTCTCTTATTATCCCAACTAGAAGTAATACTACTCTTTGGTCAAGAAGAATAGCCAGACCCTCAGCTTAAGAGATATACTAGCTAAATAGAAAAAGCCTAGTTGTTTATTTTGCATCAAAGCTTACTAGTACTTAGTAAATATAAAACCTTATGTGAATGTATTAAATAGTTTTTTCAAGTAGTAGCTCTATGCTGTAAAATTCTCTTATAACCTATCTATACAGAAGAACAGCAGTAACCCTTCAGATACTGCTTAGAGTAGAATAACCTTCTTAGATCAAAATTATTTACATTTAAATTATGATAGTAGTGTCAGAAGTATAAGAAGTGGACTTAGTTTTTTTCTATTATTCTTTTCTCATTTTCATTTTCATTTTGATTTATTTTCATTTTTCTATTTCTAAAACTTAGGGTTAGGGTTAGTAACAACATCACTAGGTCACACATCAATCACATCAAATGATACAGTGACAGTGACAGTGACAAATCACATGACACATAGAAGGATATAGAAGGTTCTGGAAGAGATGATGTCATACAACATGTGATATATATATTGACCTTAAGGCATACACATGGTTATTTAGGATAGACTAGAAATAGCTTGTATGAACTATTAGGTATTTGTATATAAGGTAAACAATCCTGTACAGAGTTCTCTATTGAGTTCTCTTGTATTAACCTAATATAAAGTTCTTTTACTTGACCAACTCTAAGGTCCTGTGATTGTAACAAGTAGTTAGTAGTTGAGATAGTCAGTAGATAGTGTGAGATGGAACTTGAAAAAAGCCTACTTGTTATAAACTTAAGCTTAAGAGTGTCATATACAAGTCCACCTGTCCAGAAAACTACATCCCCACAGTGATGCCACCTCTGAACCATACAAGCCCACCTTCCATGGCAGCCATCTTTCTCGCAACACGTCTTATGGCAGTGCTGCAACCCTCTGGGTATTCCGTCTTCCATGGCGGAGATACTCCTATTCAACTCAGTCTTCCATGACAGAGTTGCTCCTATCAGTGTCTCAACACTGAAACCTCCGCTCGGGGTAATAGGGGTTTTACCACTGAAACCCCGAGTATCTCCTATAACATCTGTTTGTATATAAGACTAGTAATTACACTATAATTCGCTAGTCTGATAATCGACGAAGATAAACTCTTATTGAACTCGATCTCTGGTGTTCAACGGTGACACACCATTTAGCACTCACTCCCACTCGGACTCCCTCTCCTTCATCTGAAGTTGCGACCACGCAGCAGATAGATGGCGTAGCACATAAGCTGAAGCCAAGGTCATTCCACAAGTCCGCTCATCTCCGAGTCCATTCTGCGGACTTCCACCCCAGTGTGAACCACGCTTGACAAAGAGTTAGAATAAAGAAATAACCTTGTATTAGATAATACAAGAGAACTAATAGAGTTTCAAGTACAAAGTGTCTATCTGTTATAACTTAAAGACCTTAGAGTGGATTAAAGAGAAAAAACATTGTATTGGATAATATCAGAGAACTCAATAGAAAACTCTGTACAAGCAGATCTACCTTATATACTAATTACTCATGGTCTATGCTCTACTACTTTAGCCTACCCTAAATAACCATATGTAAGCCTTAAGGCCAACATGCTTTATATATCTTATTATGATGTCATTGTTCTAGAATCTTCTACTTCATTCTATTATATCACATGATTATGTGATGATGTAACATTGACTAATAATATCATGTTAAACCTTAACTCCTGTAAAAATTAAATTCAAGAAAAATAAAAATAAGAAAAAAAATAAATGAAATTTACTTTTTGTGATTCTAATACTACTTTATATACACTCAGCTAATGGTCTATGTTATACTAAATCTAGCCTACTCTAAAAAACATATATACTATATGTTATAAATATATAGTATAATATTATTCTAGAACTTTCTATGATCTTTTGTAATATATGATTATGTGACCATAACTTATGACAATTTTGTAACTTTTTTTTTAAATCAACAATTTATTACATAAGGCATGAGAGCAGACTATGGATCGCTTTTTTTCCTCTTACCACCATCTTGCATGGTAGTGCCTATTGGAAAGTCTGCGAATAAATTCTCATTTTCAACTCTCTTCAACTCTCATAACACGGATTCAAACCTCAATACTTCTCCTTTACCACCTATGTCTATCACAAACGACTTAGGGATGGACATTCAGCAGGGAGTTCCTCCTGCTATCAACTCCAAAGCGAGAGGGAGAAACCCTTCTCTTTCTGCTCATTCTTCTAGGGAATCTTCTCTAGCCTCTTCAGGACGCGTGACCCCGTATCATGATAGAATGGACATCGACGTCGATCCCAGGACTAACAAGTCCAACTCAGAGAGCCTCAAACTGTCGTACGAGTCGACTCAAGAGCAAGCAATCAGGGTTAGTATGGCGGCTAACCAACAGGATCACCAGCAGGTACCCGCGAGGCCTCTGGGCTGCAATAACGAGGCAACCCCTATGCATGGCCAACACAAGGAAGATGTCATTAACATACAGCTTCCATACGACTGCAACGCCCCCACTGAACCGGAAATATGGAGTGGTTCGTTTCACCCGATATCCCTTCATGGATCTCTAGAACATTTAGCTTCGGATACCAAGAACATCAAGGCGACTCTCAACTTCATGGCCAGATACATCAAAAATAAACAGATAAGTGGTTCTGCGGGTAACAATTTAAGTGATCTAGATGAAATGGGTGATGCCATCTGGAACTTTTTATCATCGGTGTATGACGCGAAATGGGATGCTTTATACACTGACAACAAATCGAATACTCTTAGGTCGAAAATATTGTTGAAGTTCACTCCAAGAACTCCGACTCAGGCTCCCAACGGCAATAACAAGAAAGAAGTATCGAGACCCTCTCCGGTAACTATCAACAAGGCCCCTCCGATCCCTCCCCTGCCTGCCAAAACTAGGAAGGAAGTTAACACGATCTTGAAATATTTCCAACCTCAGAAAAACTCAGGTGAACTCTCCAACCAGTCGTCCAAATTAAATGCTGGGAAATCGTATGCCCAAGCATCCAAACCTGCCTTCAACACGTCCGAGGTCCTGAAGATCAAAGAGACCTTCCCCTCGCTTAACACTAAAAAAATCGATCAGGTCAACAATATCGTCAATGGACAAGACAAGACTAAACCCCGTATCAAAATGACCACTAAAGGGCCATCGAGGAAACAGATCATCATTCCCATGAGCAATGACAATGTTGT